>JAHWFP010108326.1:0-57194 GCA_023313725.1 Lithobius niger
CCCCCCCCCCCCGGATCGTGTCAATTTTATTCTTAACACACAACAAAACAAGGTGTACATTTTCCCAATTTTTACCTTGTTTTTCATGTTTTGGGTTGTTTTTATTGACTACACTGATAATGGTGTTGATTATAGGTTAAAACGTTCTGTCTGTGTACTTCTATGTGCATTTTCTGGCTGATATTTTTACATTATGAGACTAAAATACGGTTTTTATTTAATTGCGATAGTTATACAATCGGAATAAAAAGCAGTACAAATATCTACTGATTTTTTTTTATGTTTTTAGAGATATTGGGAGAGGAACACATTAATTTATCCAGCACCAAAATTAATTTTCACGTATATTCCGGTATTCCTGCATTGTTATTTCTTTCTGGTATACTCCAGCACAAGTTAGTACGATCCTGTTAAGAATATTTTGCGTTGTTTAAAGCTACACAGCAAATTAAATTATTTGATTGATTATTTGTGGAATGCGAAAAAAAAAACAACAAACGTTGTACTGGGAAATTCCTTAATAGTACCATGAGCGACATAAAGGGTACCCCGTAGGGCACGACGGAGTGTCTATGATAACATTATCGCATGTTCTATCCACACCTCGGGGGGTCGCGACCGCATGCGACCAAATGGGGAACGACTGTTCGTACCTATTTCCTGAGACACCCCAGGTAACAAATACTTGGTGGAGAAAATTAGCATACCTCCGGGCATGCGGCATATCTGCGTGCAACAGCGATCCACAAGCGTGAAGCGAGAAATGAGATGGCTTCGTCAAGCCAAGGCCGACGGAGGTAGAAATTGCGTGCCTTGCCTCCTGGTCTAACTCCAATTCACGCGCGAGCCGGAAAGTTGACGGCTTTTAGTGTTGCTCTGGTAAATTAGGATTCCGTCGATGTTGATAATCAACTGGCTTGGAGACGGGAATCAAAACCCACAGCTCCTCTCCCAGTCGGCCTCGTGACAAAGGATGGAATACGAAACGATTGTTGTAGCTCGACAACTCCCACGTCCCGGGCTTGTAGGTATTTATTACTCCTGGTAATAGCCGGGGTACACGTAGAAAAGGGAGTGACGGATTCCGTTTTTCGTTTCCTTCGAGAAGCTTTAACGAAACCCAAGTATGGTGCAAAGTCAACGTCAGTACTACTATCCGTGGCGCATTACATCAATCCCGTTTTTGTAGGCGCAACCTGAGGTTAATCTGGATATGTATCTATCCAGCAGGGCATGGCACCAGACAGCCTTAATGCTGTCCACCTCCTCGTGTCCACCTAACCAAATCCTTTACTGCCCCTGGTAAGAACGTTAAATAAAGATAAATTTAAAAAATAAAACCCCGCTGCAAGGAACAAACTCACGGACTAACTTTTTTTTTATTCATAACGACTGCTTCTATTAAATAACGATATCAAGGACCGCGGTAGCAGTCCTTATGTAAGCCTCAGCATGAACTTCCATGTTAAACGTCAAACTTTGAACTCCTATAGTCTCGCCCAGAATTGACATAGACCAACGAAATTCGGTATTTCGGGTCGTGTCGTAACTCTTTCACTGCCTTACAAATCTTAATGACAACAATCAAACCGTTCGGCGTCCACAGCATGGCCATTTCTTGTTGTTGTTGTTGTTGTTGTTGTTGTTGTTGTTGTTGTTGTTGTTAGGACTCTTTGCCCTCACCTGGAGACCAAACCACTGAACCGATTTTCAAGTTCTATAGCTTAAACCGTAGGTCTGAATAAGGCCTAGGGCCTTTCGCAGGCTATTCTAACGTAACTACAATATTCTTGACACGGAAAGCCAAATGGGTTAAAACATTTGCTCTCACCTAAAGATTGAACCAATGAACCGATTTTCAATTTGTGTAGCTTAAAATGTAGGTATTAACACCGACCAGGGCCTTTTGAACCCGATTTTGATGTGACTGCAGTATTCTCGTCGGCAGAGCAATTATTATTGCAGAGCACTGGGCAGAAATCATTAATGTTGCTGTTGGGACTCTTTGTCCTCACCTGGAGATCGAACCACAGAACCGATTTTCAAGTTCTATAGCTTAAAACATAGGAATGGACAAGGAATTGACACGGAAAGCCAAATGGGTTAGAACTTTTGCTCTCACTTAAAGATCGAACCAATGAACCAATTTTCAATTTGTACAGCTCAAAATGTAGGTATTGTATTAACACCGATCAGGGCCTTTTGAACACGATTTTGATGTTACTGCAGTATTCGCATCGGCAGAGGAATTATTATTGTAGAGCACTAGGCAGAAATCATTAAGTGGAGTAACACATTTTTGCAGAAATCTTGCAGAAAACATAAATTTGGTACACAAGTCTTTTTTAACAGTAAAAATCGAACCAGCCATGGACCCCAATGAAATACCCAAAGTGGCATCAGTGCCCCCCCCCCCCCTCCCGCCCCAGAACCTCCTCGTGATGCCTCCCAGGGGTTTGGGCAACAAATTCTTATAGATCAAGCTAAAAACATGAAATTGGGTGCAAAAGTCACTCTTAGCAGTATAAAACGAATCAGCCATGGAAAAGACTCTCTTATAACAGTTATTTTAAGGTGATTACAGTGTTCTTTTCTGTGTTATTCTTGCTAAAACAAGAAAAAAAAAATAAGGGATATTAGTATTTAAAAACGCTTAAGCGTATAAAACACGGATGTAAGCCTTAAAAAACTTAAAGCCCTAAAGGAACAGATATTAGAAAAAGACATGTAAGCCATCAGCGTCGCACTAATACGTGTAAAAGAAGCTCCAGCTTGTTTTTTGGGTCGCTGGAGATTCTTTCACACGTATTAGTGCCGCATCTACTGGTATAAAATGGTACTAAAATCGATACATCTCAAATTCTACATTTTTTTATTACTAAAACGCTATATTATGCAAAGGATTTTAATTGTTCTATTTTTAATTTAAGAAGTTAAAAACAGCCTTTTTCGCAACAAACGAGAGTAAATCAATGTATTTACAAGAACAATACAGTATAACGCAACAACAATGTATATTAAGCCAGCAATGGTACAGAATAAATTTGGATGCAAACTTCAAGATGTTCCAGAAATGTTGTTAAAAATATTAAAGAAATGCGTAGAATTGAATTAAAAAAAAAATAGGGGAGTTACAAAGGAAAGTACGGAGCTGGCTAATTACGAATTAAAATTTTTCCGGTGTTGTTTTGCTTTGTTTCATTTTTTCCCCCTATTCAGTTATAAATACTCATTTTCCTTGTATTATGAATGTATTATATTAGTTGTATTTTAATCAAAGTATTATTAGTTTTTAGCCATTTATCTTTTCTTCATATTAGTTTTGTTGGATATACTGGTATTGAAGTTTTAACGTGATTAAGCAAATATCCCGCTAAATGCGAGCCATGGTTTCGTTGGGGTTATATAAACAAAAAATAAATGTTGAATGTGCATTTAGTAATTATTATTATTATTATTTTGTATTTAAACCGTTACGTTGTGTTATTTTTGTTTCTGATGCCTTCTTTAGGTTTATGTTCATTGTATTAGTACTTGTCAACAAATATTGTATTTAAAATTAACTTACCATTATTAGTATCATGTGCTAATTGAGTTCACCATGAAATAATTGAAATATGGAAATAATAAAAAATAAATAAAAACAAAAAATATTACTGTAGTGGCTTAAAGGGACATACATCCCTGTTGGCTTTCCTGCATAACTCAGTTTTGCGACATTAGTTCAAACGTTTGTAAATGTTGCCAACACAGTCATTTTCTTGTTTTTTCTTTCGTGCGCGGTGATTTTGCGACATTAACTCTAACCTGTGTAAATGTTGCAAATGCAATTCTCAACGGGTCGCATGATATACCGGAAGGATTTATGTCCTTTTAACAGGAAATATTTTACTTAGATTGAAACCTGCTAGGTGAATTCGGCGATTAAACAAATAAACACACGAAGTGCAAAAATCAGGCTACTTACCAACTTGACGATTTTAGCGTTCATGGTGCTATTCGGTTTTTTTTCCCGTTTGGGTTGATCCAACTGAGCAGTAAGGACAAATCTTGTCACACGGAAATCTTGGTGCAATAAAGTTTCGTCCACAACTCCTGTCGTCTATTTATACTCGTTTGTTTGTTTACAATCAAGGGCATGATGCGTAGAGAGGAACTCCGGTGATGTTGTTGGGTCACGTGACATGATCTATACGCTTGGCGCGTCCAAAGTCACGGAACCAGCATGAAGCGCCCAAGGACGAAGGTCATGTGACCCGGGGACTTCCCCGGTATTCAACTCTTGGGCCAGCGGTGGTGGCCGAAAGTAAAATAATTATCTACAACATAATTGCCACTCTATCTTATCAAACTTTTCCACGATTATCAGACCAAGGTTTTTTTCTTGCAATTTCTTGGTTTCCCGTTTGTTTAGTTCAACACACCTGCGAAACGAAAACAAAAAAATTCATTTATTTTTTATTGCAGAAAAATTGACACACAAATGCTTGCAGAAACGTTAGGCCGCTAAAAATTAATTAAATGGTTCTCAGGAGTGGTGCTAAAAAAAATTGACGCCAGCGGATGGTGTATTTATTTTACGTATTATTCGTGATTTTTCAGATGCGGGCGATGGATTTTTTTTTATTTTTTTACCAAACGAAACAAAATCAGCAGCTTATATTTTGTTGTGGAGTACAATAGAGACGTTTTAATGCCAGGAACAGCGTGCAAAAGTTGTACATTTGACAAAAGTCATTCTTTACATTCAAGTTTTTAGTTGTGACATGCCTCTGATTCGTTTCGAGGCGATCATGTGAATGGAACAGAGAGCTGACGTGGTCATCGGCTCCACGAAATGTGTGGTAAAAGTGCTGATGCGTTATCGGAATATATATTTATTTATATATTTGAGACAAAGTCATAAAAAACGTTTCATGCGTTAAGAAAAAAAAAAAACCAAGCGTGCGCTCCTGAGAACCGCTTAATTAATTTTTAGCGGCGTTATCAACACAAAAACGTTACTAGCGTATCACGTTATCAAGCTGGCAAACAAGCTAAAAAGCATGTCTTGTGTTATTAAAAAGGACCCGCAATCGGGCGACACAGTAACTACTTAGCCGTTACAATTCGGACGAGTCGTCGGACGAGTATTGGCAAAAACTTACAGCATGCAGTAGGGTGAAAAAGAAAGAGGAGACCTATACTAAACGTCGTGGAAACTCTTTTTTCTGGTCTCTTCCGTTCTGTTCGTTGCTAGCAATTTTTACCATTACGTCGGTCTCGTCCAAATTGTACTAGCTTAGTTATTACTACATCGTCTAAATAGAAACACTGAGTTGAAGAAACAACTGTTCGCTCCTGTAATTAGAAAACACAAACGGACTCGTTTTCGTTTAAGGTAAGATTTCACGGAGCTGAAGTGAAGTGAAATGAAGTATTTAATATATAACTGTTGTGTTCACGGTGTATCTTGAGTCCTGCAAGTATTTTGTGATCGGCTACGTCTTCCTGGATGGGGTGGCCTTAATCGATGGCCGCCATTGTTTTTGTAACCATCTTGGATATCAACAAGGCACTCTGCTACTGTAAAAACGTACAATCGATTATCTGTGTTCGTTCTGCGGAGAACTCATGATAGGCCGCGGACACTTATACGTGAGTTTTGAGTACAGTGTAGAACAAACTAGAGTTCAACTTAAAAAAAAAAATTTAGCGAAAAAGGAATAATAAATGGCTTTATTTGGTTGTATTTAGACTCAAAACCAAACTGGAATAAGAGAAGCCACCAAGTTTCTGAAAAGGGTTTGGCCTCTTGAAAGTTAACCAGGGAAAGAACGCCTATATAGGTTAATCCTATTAGCCAGCAAACTTGGTGTATTGCTCTCTTCTGTTAACCTTAAGGCTTCGACATTGACATTTATGCAATCCGTCATATTTGCTAGTAACTATATTAATCCCAGCTAAAAAAAAAATGAAAGAAGGGACCAATGCGCCCTATTTTTTTTAGCCAGGAGTCATTAAAGTTATCTGCAAATACGACGCACTGCATAAATGTCATTGTCGGGGCCATACGACTGCTCAGTTCTACCTCCAACATGTTACAGCAGTCTAAGGAAGTAGTCATACAACGAACTTAAAGAAGAGACCAATGCGCCAACTTTGCTGGTTAAAAGGATTAACCTTGACGGCCTTTGTGCCGGGATAATATCACTACTCTCAAAGCAGTGATACTTAGAAATTAGTGACACTGTTGTGAACAGTGGTACTTTTTGGAAACTTAGCGGCTTCTCCTACATCTGTTTTGGTTTTTGGGTGGTTTTGATTTTGGGCGGATAGACCGTGTGAAACATTACGCCTGCTTTCACCAAAACTTTCATTGGGATAATGTTGATATATATAATTTCGTTAACGTGACTAAGCAGTAGGGATGGGTCGGTTTCATTTTTTTGACTTCGGTTCCGGTTCCGGTTCCGGTTTCGGTTTTTACGCCCAAAAAACCACGGTTTCGGTTTCGGTGTCGGTTTTTGCCAGCATTCTTCCCAACCAGCTATATTTCTAGTTTTTTTTTCTTGTAACAGAAGTATTACTAGCTTCTAACTCCTGCTTTCCTTTTCAGCAGCGTCATAAACCATGAACCTAGATGTGGCACCATTTTCCTCTGCTACGATTTAATGATTAGGAGCATTGTTGTCATTTATACTTAGAAAATGTTAATTTTTTTTTAAATTAGAAAATCAAATTAACTTTTGATTTTTCGAATACCTACGAAAAACCGACACAAAATCCAGATCGGTTTCGGTTTCGGTTTCGGTTTTCAGTAAAAACCGAAAATTTGGTTCCGGTTTCGGTTACCGGCCCATCCCTACTAAGCAGCTACATTAGAAGAAGGTACTGTTGCTGGGTGGCTATCATAACTTTCATAGAATATTTTCAGGTCCTATCTCATCTTATGTCGTCAAACTTTCATATGTCAAAGGTTCCGCATTCAATTCCGGCTTCGCTCCGTCCCTGCACATTCGGGAAGAGAAGGGCCCCGGAAATGCACTCGTGCTCATGTCAATTGTGGCATGTAAAAGATGATAGTCATTTCCTAGCAAAATTGTCTTTCTTCATCCCTAACCGTAGTAGTTGAAAAGGACATTGATTTCCTATTACTATGATCTACTATTTCCTATTTTTTGTACCCTCACCTATAACAATCTGCCCTTAAGAAGCCAGTCCAGCCGACCCACCTACCCTCTAACAAAGTCAAAAAGGTTTACTGTAGCAATCGAAGTACACATGATATAATTTGGCCTACCAGCATTTCATCATGCTTTTTGTTCTCAAAATAACGGCTACTTTAAAAAAAAATTACTTTTTTTCTACTTGTTTGAACCCTGTGCTCACAATCTGCGTTTTGTTTCCAACTCTGTTTACAGTAAATACCACCAGTTTCTCAGTGAGACCCCCCCAGAACGGTTTGCCTTTTAGGGTGCACGATCCTAATCTGGATATCTGCACTACGACCATGAGAGGGACAATTCTCTGTGAGCAATTCACTTCAATACATTCTGACGATTATGTACTACAACAACCGTACAACAACAAGCGATTAACACTAATTAAGCATGTTATAATCAACTGTTGGATGACAGTACAAACAGTGGTTACAACAATAATGTTGCACTTACGTATCACTTCAGGGCACGCGCCTCTAGCTGCAACCTCCAGTTTAAAAAACGGCATTTCCCCACCTGTGTGCCAAAATTTAGAATTACCAACTTTCCCTAGTAGAGTACAGGTGTCTTTATGCCCTGAGAATAAACAAGGGACCGTATGACTGGCTAGTTATAGAGTTAGTCAGTAATCAAGGGCTTTTTTTCAAGGGAACTTTTTCTCCGTAAAAGACACGCTCTCACAATTTAACGTTGAAGTTTCCTTCGTTACGTGCTATTAAAGGCACTGTTGAGGAATGGCACTCGGCGTGTCGCCGCAGTCGCCGTGAGGAAGTGGTGTTGGCCCGTTTGCGCGTTGGTCACACTCGACTTACTCACTGTTTCCTTTTGCGGGGGCTTGACCCTCCTGAATGTTCTTGGTGTCGACAGCCACTTACGGTCCGGCACTTCCTTGTTGATTGTCACCATCTTGATGGTGTTCGTCGTCGTTTCCATCTTCCGCATGACATTGCGCGTCAATTGGGTGATAAGTCTGTCCTCCTGTCCGGTATTTTTCAATTTTTGCAGGAGGTACAGATGTATGACAAGATTTAGATTAGGGGTTTGAATAACATCTCTGTAATGTGTGGTGCAGTGGCAACCCGGACCCCTGCACTATGACTGAGGTTGGCGCTAATGACCAAGTTGTCGACGCGCCATTAAGCCTCAATCCCCCCCCCCCCTTCGTTACTGGACCACAGGCACCCAACTCCAACGAGCGGCAAAGATTTCTACAGCGTGCGGAATTTTTTCCAGCAAGCTGAAATCAGCAAAACTTGTAAAAATAAAAGACTCAGTCTGCCGGTGCGCCGTTTTCAAAGGGTTCAAAGGGTTTTGTTGCGAGCATTAACCGCTTTCGGACATCTGCCCAACGAAGCCCTAGGACCCTATGACTCAGTCTACCAGTGAGCAGTTTTCAAAAGGGTTTCAAATGGTTTAACGAGAAGTTTTACAATTTTCAACAACAATGTATCTTAACAACAAAAAGGTCAAAGGGTTTTAGCGAGCGTTATTCGCACCCAGTCATCTGCCCAACAACAGTTAAACATGAAACAATTAATAATCTCATACACTTGGCGACGAAACACTAGCGTGTGTCTGTTATCGACTCATGTATTTTGATATTGGTAAAATTAAGGCAAATTACCTTGGAATTAACGAAAATTAGAAACACGCGTAACAGGTCACACCTCACACACACTTTACTACTTTTTTGCTTCATTTTTCATCCCTATTCTTCATTTAAGTCTTCTCCTTTGCGTTTGTCACCTTACTGATGATTAAACAAAACTAATTAACATATGGATGAATCGTGACGATAAGTTTTTTTTACCATTTTTTCAGCGATTTCGTTTAGTAAAGCAGCAGTACAACGAGGCATGCAGATAACAAACACCAGTTTTTTACCTACCGTGTCAAAAGTAAAAGCAGTAAAAAAAAAATGTAATACCTACAGCAGAATGGTTTCATGTGGTCTAAACGCTGCAGCAACTGTTGCGAGTTTAATTTCGGATTTCAACGTTGAAATTGTACCACTCCAGCAAGGTTACGCCGATGACGTCATTTGTGAAAGCTGCCAAGCTCAAGATCCAAATGACGTCATATTGTAATGACCCATTGTCACTTCAAAATAATTAATATTCATTGTTAGTTGACATGATGCTATTATATTAATTGTTGTAACAATGTTTGGCTGTAAATGGTCTGTACCTAATGTTTGACGTCAATTGTAACGGCTCGAGCTCGCTTGGTCTTCTGCCGGATGCTCCCAACAATTAGCTATTAACATTAAATTCATTCCAACTCCACGCATTGAAAGGTAATTTTGGCCATTTTAATTAGAAATTTCCCCTTTTTGTCCCGTTTCCCCAAACTTAACTTGAAACCGAACCAACCCTGTTGCTAGTTTAGCACTGCAACCCCGTAGCAATTTTGCCTTGCTGTGAAAACTTGAATTAACCCGAAATTTACCAATCCATCTCGTCCCAAGTAAGCCTCATGCCGTTTGGTATTCCATTTTAGACACCCTAATTCAGGGTTAGTGTCGCCCTTGAATGTCAGGCGAGCCGGAGCATACTATCGCTCATGTTTTACTATTAAAGCATAACCAAAACTGAACCACGACTACTAGCCATATTCCATCAATTTAGGGTAATTTGGAATTCCCGCAACCCCTTGATAAGCACCACAACACGTTTTCAAGCAAGTCCCTTAACTGAGGGGTTGCTACTTGGGGAGCTGTCACGCGTACTAAAAACCCCTACACAACATTACGTTGTCAGAAACCTTACAGGAGAGTTTATTCTTGTTCCTTTCGCATTTTGGCTTTCGTTTAGTTAAACCTTACGTTAAATATCAACCGAATTCGTTTTGTTTTCTAATTTAGTGATACTTTGGCATACCATGCTGTTTTTTGATCTTTTTGTGGACAGCGAGGGGCACTAAATTTCCTTAACTCATTCAGTGTAAAGCCTCCCGTGCATCGATTTGCTTTCTGTCAGCACTTTTTTGGTTTTTAAACTTCATTTCAAATGAAAGTGCTTATCCTAATATTAAATACCACACGTTCCACGATTAAAACCAGTACCGTATATTTCGCAGCATTGGCTTCATTTTCAAAGGTAATTAGTAAAAAAAAAAAAAAAAAAAAAAAAACACGAATACAACACTACAGAAACTGTTCACGTACAGTTCCTTCAGTGTTGTGTTCGAGTTTACAGATATTTCGTCACAGTGTTGTCTTCGAGCTTTTCAAATGTTTTACCCTTAAAAAGCATCCAAATGATTCGAAAAATAAGGGACCCTGCTTTCACTCACTGAATGCGTAGTGTTCAAGTGTTTAACAACACTTTTCAACTATTCAAAGCTCTTTCTATACATCAACAAACACCCGTCGTAGCATCCAGGGACGTACTTGCACTGAAGACCAGCGTGTGGTCGTTTAGAAGAGAAAAACAAATTCATATGTCATCATGTGTTATTGTGTGCCTGCAGTCCGCGTATGCTACGACGGGTATCTGTTACTGCAGTTTCATTTTTTTCGGTCTTTCAACATTGAACGTCTACATTTTAACAAACCAAAACAAAAGATTTCCTCGCAATCTGTACAATCTACATCCCGTGGGAGAAAAGACAGTACCTTGTCCTTAACAGCAAATATTCGCACATAACTAAAGACGTTTTTTTTTTAACGTGTCAGTTCAAGGACTTGAATTTCAGTTCATTTCCCCACACAAAACACTGTCGTTTCCTGATTGGCGAACGACACATTTGCTGATTTGCGTGAAAGCTCCCCCTTCCTTCAATTAGCTTCACTGTCACGCACAAGGTCGTGAAGCCAAAGTTGTCCTCAGCTTTCAAAGCTCTTTTAGAACTTGGTTTCAGCATAGCGTGAAGGCTGTTCTTGTGATAACTCGTGTCAATTACTGGTGTGTTTTCACACCTTTTCACACGCTGAATAGCTGCTGTAGGGTGTTGGTCTGCTTCTTCGTTGACATCATTAAAATCGTGCATTGTGCGTGTTTGAACAACTGCTCCTCAGCAAGTAGAGCGAACTAATGGAGAAAGGCATATATAAAAAAAAGGAAAATACTTAAATGTTATTTAGACGTTTAGGCTCAAAATATCTAAATTACCAATTATAAAAAAAAATTTTAAATGTTAAAATTCTCTTCAAAACTGATGAATCAACCAAAACAACGACGTGTGAAATATGTTATGTGATGAAAATTTTAAGTATATCCTTCAGTTTAAAGATACGTAATTTTAGTCAAAAGTTACTTTTGAATTTTCAATAAAATACAAAAGAAAAACAACCTGTGTTTAAATTTCGAAATTAGCCTGTTATACATCAATACCAATAAGGAGACCTCTTTACTGAAATATATGCTCCAGATTATACGCCCCAGATGTATTTAATAAAGGAATTAACTGTACAAATTAGAAAAAAAAAGTATAAGAGCTCATACCCCCATACTCACAGATGTGATGAAGGTACACAAATAAAAAACGGATTAAAGTCCACTCGAACGCAAAGAACTATAATTTGAACTTTAATTCCGGGGGACAATGACTGTTTTTACTCAATGGTTATGTCAGAAAGTGAACGCAATTTGTATTTGACATGTTTAATATTTGTGTGTGAATGCGTGAGTGTGTGTGTGTGTGTGTGTGGCACTATGTGAGCACGCACTTAATTTGTGTATTGAGTTTTTATATTTGTCTGTGTTTGTTGGTTTATAATTTTTAAGTCCGTTTCGTGTAAGTGGCTATGTGTTTATTTTGAATGCATTTGTAATTTGTGAAACATGCAGACTCCTTAGTTAAGGCCGTTTTTTTTGCCTGCATTTGTGTTTGAGGGTTTCTGTTTTAGTTCTAGTTCGTCTGAGCAAGCACGTGTTCATTTTGTGTACATATTTTAATTTTTCAATTTTGTAGGTGGTTTGCTGTTTACTGGCGTCTGTTTTTTAATGCGTTTGTGGGTTTAGGTTTTCGTTCTGTTTCATGTGCGTGTATATGTTGTGTTTTGTGTGTGCATTTTTGTGCGTGAAATATTCAACCGTTTTGTGAGTTTGATTGTTGATTTGCATGTGTGCGTGTGCATGGAGGCTGGGATGTCGCAATCCTTGTTCCCTGGGTTGGAATTCAAATTACAGTTCGTTGCGTTTGAGTGAACTCTAATCCGTTTTTATTTGTGTGACTTCACAGCTGTGAATATAGGGATACGAGCTCTAATTCTTTTTTTCTAAACGCCGAAGCCGTTTTTTATTTAGTTAATTTGTTGGCGTTTTTCGCTTCCTTTTTATTGTAATCGCTACGGTCTGATCTATCGTGTGTACGGTATGTCCACTGTCATCGTGCGTTACCAGGAACAAGGCCGCAGGATGTAGGAGCAGCCATGTTGTGACTGCCGCTTTATATTCCACCGTTTGCACAAGGCCGTGTGGGAGACAAGCAGCAGATTTCAGCTGCTGGCTTCAACCGAGTTGATTTAACATCGCCAAAATCACATTTTACCAAAGCCGCACTAAGACGTTTAACTTCCTGGCAAGCGGGAGAACTGGCACACAGTTGGGAGGCAAAACACGTCATTTCATTTCCAGTTGGCCTTGGCTCGAGAAACAAAATGTCCTCCTCGTTTTAAGCTGGTTAAAACGCTAGTTCTTCCGAAATGACACATGCTTGGGCTAGCAATACACAAGGAACATTTTTCGCACATATTTAGGTGAAAACCTATACATAGAGTAATGTTTAACGTTTGTTTACAGCAAAAGTAAAAACGGTCACTAGTTCGACAACATGGCCGCATGGGGTCACGACTTAGTTCGAACGGTGAATCCTAATCTAGAATTGTGTTGGATAATTCTCCTCCACGCAGTTCCTGGTGTTACTATTTATTTGTTGTGTTGATATTTTTTCTTTAATTCTTGTGGCTAGCACTCACACTTTCCCGTTCGGGCTTCATCCTGAATTTCTGTAAATAAACTTTATTTATTGAAAAAAAAAATAGTTTGGATGTTGTTTAGGCACATTTTTGCCATTTTGGGTTCCTTTTATCATATCAAAAATCAAAACTGATAAAAGGGCACTTTAAGTTGAGATTGGTTCGGCCCTTAAAGTGATCCCCCCCTTCCCTCCCTTGAACGTCTAGTTCAGTAGTAGAATTCTCGTCGCTGCCGCGCGGCCGATGCACCAAAAATTACTTAGAGGTTTCTGCATCTGTAATAATGGATGACTCTACACTGCGAATGGAGTAATGGGAGTACTGGACGAAAAGCAACCATTACTTTGAAGGGTTTTGTAGCGAGCGTTATACCCGCTTCCGGTCATCTGTCCGACCATGTCCAGTAAACTAACCGGCCAGCTCTATAACGATATTACGGGGTTAGACAAAATGGCTGCCACGTCTGGTTCATTTCGTCGAGGTCTGTTCTTAGAGGACGGAGAGACGCGACATCTATTAGCAGCTAGTGACGGTTTTCAAAATAATAATTTAAATTTTTATGCAGATTTTGGTGGCAAATTTTTTTTTATCTACAATAAATAGTATTTTTAAATAGTTTTTTTTTTTAATATCACTCAGCCACAGTTAAGCTATTTCTCTGCTTTTGCAAAAAAAAAAAAAAAAACCAACAACACGTTCGTTGACAATTTGTACGGAGGGTGTCGCCCTCGGTTGACAAAATGCGGCACTAGACAAATCAATCGCATCAGCGGCACTTTCGGCGGCCATATTGCTAACCCAGTCTCGTAAAGCTATTTTTCATTCAAGACCCGGCCAGAACTGTAGAGCGCCCTGGTCCCTGCAGAACCCGGATTCCGGGGAAAATAATGGTCGAAATGGTCCCGTTAGCTGGTGCACATCTTGACAGTGCAGGAAGTGTGGATGGGGAAGAATACTGAACTAAGGGAGCAAGTCAGAAAATAGCCGGTCACGTGGGTTACAATGAGTTGTACATCATTTTTTGAAATATTAAATTCGACTGTGTAACAGTGTTTCAACAACAATCCAACCTTTTAAAGCTAATTCTTGGCTCGTCAAGAGTAGGGTTCCTCCTCCCCCACCTCCCTGGTTTCCTGCGCTCCAGGGCGCTTCGGCATGGTTGTAGCCTGTGAATTTTGTGAATATTGTACAGTTCCGGTCAAAAAAAAAAAACGCCTTCGTTATACGGAATAAGTTGCAAGATTAATGTATGTGACTCGGAACGAAATGTCGATATCTCGAAAACTACTGGACAGAATTGAATGAAACAAAAACTGGGTTGCTTACGACGATATCAGCTATAATTCTATACGTATTACATGTAATGGTAAGTAGCCAAATATAATTGGCCGAGCGAGCAACACGAGTTGATATTTGATTTTGTATATCTCATAAATTACTGGATAGAATTGAATAAAACAAAAACTGGATTAATCGTTTTGATATATGCTATATTTCTATACGTATGACATGCAGTACTCAGGAGAAAAATATAATTACGCAATTCAGACTTTGTTTCATGAAAATCCTTCCACTGGTTTTCGAGATATCATCAGATATCATTAAATTATTCTCGCTCGGCCAATTATTTTCATTCAGTTAACGTAGTATTTCATAAGGGTAGAACTATAGTAGATAATCTAATAAGCATTTCAGTCTTTGTTTCGTGAAAATCCGTCCTGTAGTTTTCGACATAACTGAATTTCTCCATGGTTGTTATTAGGACGGAAAAGGGCGTGTTTTTATGACCGCAACTGTACATATTGTGGAGTCCCCATGCTTAGTATAAGTAGCCCACAACTAGTGTAACTTAGATTGAGCTATTAGTGTACAAGTCGGTGTGCTCTGTAGTGATTCAATGAATAAATTAATTAATAGGATCATTATAGGAAGAAGTTTCTGAAGATGATGATCGGATTATTGGGAAACAAGTTCGGCAGATCCAGATCGGTAACTCGGTATCGAAAATCGTCAAGCTTGAAATATGGTCACTACACTGTTATTTTTAGACAGGACGGAAAGCCAAGTGTGCTCGAGAAGGAGTAAATAAATACGGATTCAGACCTGTTTAAGTTGCCTTTTGGGTAAAACCTCAGATGGTGTCAGTATGGCTCAACGGTAGGACCTCGTCCTTTGGTTCCAAAGGTCGTGGGTTCAATTCCTTGCTCAAGTACGGTCTGAATTCAAGACCGAAAGGCAACGTAAATGCGTCTGAATCTGTGTTTATTTACGGTGTTGGTCGGTGGAAACAACCTTTCCAGTAGTTTGATCTGTTGTGTCGTCTTGAGATACCTATACCTAAAAACAAAACTTTTCAGGTTTTTTACCAAGTTTTTTCGCCGCTCGAAATTGTGACGTCAAACGCCTAGTTAATCTCACCGAGTATTACTTTGAAGGTTAAATAAAAAAAATCTGAAATTATGAAAATTACTTACTGAGACGTTTCCAAGTATTTCAGTTAATGTTCCTTTTCTTAGTCGGTGAAACTAACCATAGCGTTTTCTTATCACGACAGCGAAAAACTTAGCGAGAATCCTTAACAAGGTTGGTTTTGGGAAGATAGCAGGCTTTTTTGTGTGTGTGTGTTGTTTTGAGGTTCATTGTTTCCAGTGGGGTTTTATTTATTTATTTATTTATTTATTTATTTTGCAGCTACCACAGGCGAAAATCCAAAAGTACTTTTCGGATTATCAGCCGAGCCTTGAATTTTTGTGAATTAATTATTTGTAGATATCAAACTTTAAATATACATTATAAATGTTCACAGAATTGGCCGATTATGCTTCATATACCACCGAGTGGAAAAATGTAAAAATTCGAGCTATCCAATGAAAGTGTGAAAAAATTGTGAAAAAATTCACAAAATTGGTGACAAAATTGTGAAATTTTAGATTTTTGATAAGTAAAAATTACATCTTTGAACAAATGATAAATAGATTTAGCTCCGCTGTGATTAACTGAAAGAAATATGCTAGTAGAAAGTGAAGGACGTTTGTACAGAAAGAAAACAGCTACACCAGTTAAAGAATAAGTTGGCCACAATTCTGAACGGTTTTGCATTAGGCTCTAACTATTTCTTTATTGTACTTTATTCGCCTTGGATATTGCAACATTAAAGAAATAGCGTTTCAAGGTTATTTAGATTTGTGGCCAACCTATTCCTAAACGAGGATTCAGACAATATTTTAATTCTAAATTTCCCTGACATTTCCAGGTTCCCCAGATGCATCCAATAGCAATTTCCAGGTGTTTACAAGAGGTTTATTTAAAGAAATAGGCTGTATTTGTTAATATTTGTACGAAAATAATTTAACATCCCAGAAAACAGCTGTTTAGAGGCTAGTCCAGACGGGACTAAACGCATTTTAATCACAAATATTGGTAATAAATAGCCTAAGATTTGGTTTATTGAAGTTGTGCCTAAAATCGTACTTGAACGTATTAAAGCACAAATTAAAAAATTTTGTCTACTAGTCTAGGATTTTGTTTCTGAAGTTTCTAATTCAATGGAACTTACAGATCAGACACAAAGGGACTTTCCAAATTTCCCTGTCTTTTACCTGATATTAAAATAAAAATCGTGTTTTCCCCGAGATTTCTCTGAGATTTTTGCTCCATTTTCATTTTCCCAGAGATTTCCAGGTGCTGCAGGTTTTCCAGGTTTTGTCTGAACCCCGTAAACTTGTGTAAGGGCACGTTTACGCAACGATTCGCCTTTGCATTCTCGCAGCTAGAAGCTAGAAATCATCTGAAATTCCAACACGGCGGCGGTTTTAGGTATGTCGACTCGCAATGAAAACACTGAATAATGCGAGTTCGGAAGCAACTCAGAAAATTTCGTTAAAAGGAATTCTTTATCTTATTGTCACGGATTAAAAGTCTTACAGCATTTACTCAAACGAGGTCGGATTTACCTAATCCAGATACAGTTGTTACCATGGCAACGACAACTTTTCCATTGAGATTAAATTCTAGCTGCGAGAATGCAAAGGCGAGTCGTTGCGTAAACCCGCCCTAACCTGGGTCAGTGGAGCACAGGTCACTGCAGTTCGTACATTTATTTTTATTTGGGGGTAGGGGTGGGGAGTTGAACCCACATCGTAGATTCTCCCTTCCCCCACTCCGTCCCCGTCCCTTTCTTAATTTTTTTCATTTTCGCCCCTTCTTCAGCCTGCCTATACCTTCATCCAGGCCTCCTTCCTCTCCCTCCCTTTTCATCCCCCCCCCCACATTTTTGCACTGAATCCTTGGCAGTTTTTTCCAGGACCGTTTTACCAGATAACCCCTCTAAAAAACGAACAACAACTACAACAACACGCTGTTAGGTCGCACATCAAAGGGCTCAGAGGTTTTGTTTTTTTGCGAGCGTTAACAGCTTCCGGTCATCTGTCCGACGAAGCCCTATTGTGTGCCCGGCGCATTTTGAGTCCTGCAAGTATTTTACGAGCGATTACGTCTTCCTGGAGGTAGCGGCTTTAATCGACGGCCGCCATTGTTTTTGTAACCATTTTGGATATCAACAAGGCCCTCTGCTACCAAAAACGTACAATCGATTATCTGTGTTCGTTCTGCAGCGAACTCAAGATAGGCCGCGCACACTTTAAGGTCCTAGAAGGTCACCCATCCAGATATCAATCGGGCTCAATGGAGCTTAACTTCGGTGATCTGACGAGAACTGGTGTTTCCAGCACGGCAAGCCCATCAAAAACTGTTCCTAACAATAATTGGTATCTAACAATTTCTGATATATTTTCCGTATATTCCGGCCCAAAATATGCCCTCTCAAAGTTGTACTTGGTCAGCACACAAAGTTTCATAAAATTCGGTTCTGCACTTTTGGCGTGATGTTACCACAAAGAAACCACAATAAGCAACTGCATAAGCAGCTACGGTCGCTTCGCTCGCTCTGCCTAAAATCCAAAAAGCAAGAAAAGAAAGGAAAAAACTCTGCCTGGATAAATCCTATATACGCAATTCTTTCCCCGATTATTTAAAACGGAAATGACATGAATCTTAAAGAAATAATGGTCTTAAATTTTTAATAAGGGATTTATTACAAAAAAAAATTCGGATACGGTTTTTACAGAGTTCATTAATTTCATCATGTCGATTACGCACAGAAATGGGTTTTGACACAGAGGGGATTCACAGTTTTAAAAATATTCGGTGTTTTCGGATGTCCCTAGAAACCAGAATCAGCAGCGGTTGAAGTCAGAATCCATCGATGATTTAGCCATAGCCGTATGGACGGTAGCCACCATATCCGCCGTAGCCTCCGTAACCTCCGTAGCCTCCATAACCTCCGTAACCATAGGGACGACGGTAACCTCCGTAACCTCCATAGCCGAAGCCTCTGCCGCCTCGCTGAGCCATTGCAAGGCTAGCCACCATACACACGAAAGCAACAACCAAGATCTGGAAATAAAGGTATGAAAAATATGATTAGAGTTTCCATTGAAATATTCATGACTATTGTTTTGGTGAGTTTTATGACCCTGTGAGTTTGTAAATGTTTTATGACCATTCTCCGTTGCATATTATTTGGCTGGCTTTTAAATTGCAAAACAAAACGGACTCGCAAGAAATTAACTAATTTGCCGTTTAGAAAAAAGGATTAGAGTTCATATCCCCACGGAACTCACAGCTTTGAAGTCACAAAAATAAAAGGAATTCGAGTTCACTCCAACAAGACGAACTATAATTTGAACTCCAATTCCAGGGAACAGTAATTGTTTTTTATAATCCCAACTGTGTAGGTGAAGGGTGGCCATAGTGCCGACAAACCCAAGGTTGTGAAAGTCCTTTATTTGGAATAGTATTTTCGCCGGCAGGCGTTATGAAGATACACAAAATAATAAAAAAAATAAAAGTTCAGTCAATAGTGTTTTCGCCGGGGAATTGCAGACAAACATCTGATTTTAAATAAAGGGTTTGTGCAACTAACTTGGGTATATCCACCCTACGTGCATCCTTAACGAAAGTCGCATTGTTTAATCACAATTTTCAAACCGTTGACCAATTACAGCATTCCATTTGGCTATACTGAGACATAGCACCGAATTCTAACCATGATAATACACCTTTAAAGAAAGTTTCACTTTTAAAGATATTGCTAGCATTGAGTTGAGCGGTTAATTAATTGTCTGCGTATCATTTGACCCACCGTACTCTATAAAATGCTCGTGCACCCTTTCTAATTTCCGTGAAGGTAATTGAGGGACTTAAAACAACAGTCTTGAATTAAAACGAACGGCTAACGTTAGTCGAAGAAAAACTAATTTCCGTGAAGGGTCTCAGTTGTTGGATTGATTAATTAATGAGAAGGTATTTGCAAAAAAGAGCCATGCCCTTGTGTCTATTTTCCACAGGGACACATTTAGTTTGTTACCCTCGAAATAATTTTCCAAGGGATAACAAGACCAAAAAATCGGGTATTGCGTTAAGGCCCACTGAGGTATTGTTGCCGGCTCAGTAAGCCATCCCCTTATAGGTCAGTCGGCCTTGAACCTGCGCAAGTAGTTTCACATTCACTATTGTGTGCGTATCTTGAGTCCTGCAAGTATTTTATGAGCGGCTACGTCTTCCTGGAAGAGGCGGCTTTAATCGACGGCCGCCATTGTTTTTGTAACCATCTTGGATATCAGCAAGGCAGACTGCTACTAAAAACGTACAATCGATTATCTGTGTTCCTTCTGCAGCGAACTCAAGATAGGCCGTGGACTGGACGCAAGGCCATATGGGCTCGGTCAACGGTTTGGATACGTTACTCCCCTACCCAACTCTGGCTCGATTAAAAATGACGGAACCACCAATGATAAAAGTTATCTTAATTTTTAAATAAAATTTTGTCATGGATAGGAATCACGAACGGTGATGTTTCGATTGCAGTCAGTCGGAAGAACCTGCTGGGTCGTAAATTCTTACATTTTTCTGTGTTTTCCTACTCTTTTTTTTTAAAACCATTCCTTATTTTTCTAGTTTGTTTCACGCTTTTCGATTTTTTTCGTATATGAATTGTTGCCAAGAAAATACAACTGGTCATGGAACGGCTGACTAATTACTGACACCATGTCGTAATATTAACTCTTAAGTGTCCGCGGCCCATCTTGAATTCGCCCCAGAACGAACACAGATAATCGATTGTATGTTTTTGGTGGCAGAGTGCCTTGTTGATATCCAGGATGGCTACAAAAACAATAGCGGCCGCCGATTAAAGCTGCCCCCCTCCAGGAAGACGTAGCCGCTCACAAAATATCTGCAGGACTCAAGATACGCTACGCACACAATAAAACATCGACATCGTAAATCTAAGGTAACACATCAGAGCTGGTGTATCTAAGGTAACAAAAAATTTGGTCTGCAAATAAACTAGTCACAGTAAGCGACATTAAAGTTCCTTACTTTAAACTACTGGCTGTCAAAAAATTCATAACTTTGGTTTAATACGCGAGTAAGCTGAAATCATTGTTTTTTTTATCCTTTGTAAATTTGGGGGCGTAATTTTTGGTCATTTTCGTTTTGGGATATTTACGAACAGCTTCGTTATATGAAGCCGTATTGCATCGTGAAAAAAAGGTATCAGATTACTACGAGGCTTCGTTTATGCCAAAAATAAAACAAAATAAACATTAGACAAAAATTAGGCCTCAGTAAAAAAAAAAAAAAACACATCCGTTTAGGAGAGAAAAACTATCACGTCGAAAATTTAATTTCTGGAGAGAAAGAAAAGTGATTGTTTTCCACGTGCTGGTTTTTTTTCCCCCTACGGATTAATTTTGTTATGTTTATTTATTTATTACTAGAGGAAGCCCGTGCTATGCACGGGGACGGTCATGAATTAATATTACGGACACATTTCCCGGGAGATTTTTCCGGCACTCTTCCCGACGACTTGTCAGATTGATCGACCACTCATGCCTGCCTCCTGTTCTCATGCAGGTAGAATGAGACAGCGCATTTGCAATGCGGGCGCGAGGAGGGAAGAAGTGATTGTTCGGCCCGACGAATTGTCAGATTGAACCTTTATTGAGTTGATCGACCACTCATGCCTGCCTCCTATTTCCATGCAGGTAGAGTGGGAGAGTGCATTTTCAATGCGGGTGCGAGGAGGGAAGAAGTGGTTTTCCTTTTAGCCTTCCTTTTAGCCGGCCTCCAAGATTATTATAAAGATTATTATTATTATGTTGGGGCGCGAATAGGGCTTCGTACATATCCACAGTTTTGTCTACAAACTCTTTACCTTTCCAAGAATAAAATTTTCCACATGATCATTTTTTGGGAACAAACTGCGCCTCATGCTGATGATCCATAGTTTTATCTATAAAACTTTTCCCTCCAGAAATTAACTTTTCCACATGATAGTGATTTCTATGGATTAATTTTTCCTACAGATTAATTTAAAAAATATATTTACTTTTTAATTTTGACACAAACGAAGTCGCCTCACGGATGAGCAGACTTGCTCGAAAGAAATTCACGTTTGTGATTTGGTCATAAAATAGTTCTATAGAGCAGTGCCATTTCCCGCCATATTGGCACCAGTATGGGTTTTGGAGGGCATAACTACAAGGTGCACTACATAAAAATGGAGGGGAAAACAACGGAAGAGCGGATTTCTTAGGCTTAAAATAACGTTGTTTTCTCCAACAACAAAAATCGCGCGTTTTAGGTCTAAGAAATCACTCTTCACAGCATCGGCTTCAGTATGACGCCCTTCTGTTTCTCTCTGCAGTGCCCCTTACAGCTAACCCATTAAGGCTCCAGCATAGAGTTATATACAATAATACTACGTCGTGTCACAGCTCTATAGTCTGTTCCACATTATGTTTGCAGGAAACTATGACACCACGTTTTCTTCCACTTCGAGTGCAAAAACATGTAAATATCTCAATCATGGACTGTTAGCAGTAACTGTGTAGAGTCTTCGAGTGTGATATTCACATACTTTTGCAATCGTAGCGCAAGGAAACGTGGCGTCATGCAGTCATTTTCCTGCAAACATAATGTGGAACAGACTATAGATTACGGTTTTACACTATCATTAAAGGCGGGTCGCCACCAGATTAGAGTCCTCAGCATTTAGCCCTATCGAGTTCTGTCTCTTAGCAAGCAAGGAAATTTAAAAAGTAATACATTTAAACACACAAGCAAGCAACTTCCCTCCTTAAAAGGGCACCCGGCCTACCTTATATCATTCCGCGTGCCAAATTACAGCTATACGCGCAGATCGTCATCCGAGCAATTACAGCGCCAAGGTCGGCTGGGGTGGTAGCTGCGTTTCTCGCATAGTGGCTGTCTCGGTTGGCTTTGTGAATAGTACACGAGACAGAATCAAGTCAACGATTGTGTCGTCACAAACCGGAATGATTCTCGTATTTTAAAATCACAATTTATAATTTTCTAGGCTAGCGTCTTATAATTTTGCTTCGGCGATCTATTGGAATAATTAATTGTAATTTTTACCGCATTAGTCTATTAGATTTTAGATCTCATGGTAATTATTAGAAAATAAGTAGATGTAACACAGATATGAAACGTCATGATTATTGTACGCGCGCAATGCATCATATAGTTACGGGTCGTTCTTAAATATAGTTAACAATATTCAACACAAAATCTCTTAGACGCCACATTTTAAAACTGTGTTTTTTTTTAGCAAGGGAAAGACTAACGGTAAGTAAATAGACCTTTGGGGGCCGTACTTGATGTGGTGGATCGAGAAAAATGGCGCTGGGAGGTATATCCCTTTAATTATTGAGTACAAATTTGGTAAGTCCTCGTGCACCTGTAAGCTGTAAAGATTAACGATATTTACGCCATTAGATGGCGCCAGGGTATTTTCTTTATATTCTACCGTGGCGCCATCGAGTGGCATTAATATCGTTACTTTTTTTATAGCTTGTTTACAGGTGCACAAGGACGTGCCAAATTTGTACTCAATAATTCAGAAGGCAGTGGCTTGTTCGTTTTTGAAAAGATATTTCTTGGTGCATTCCTTTGCTTGCTGTGAGCTAGCGCTAGAGAGAACTAGATAGCGCTCGATGTTTCGTTTGGAAGCAACCCGTCTTTAACACGTACGTATGTTGCTGCGTTTAGTATGTTCAAAGCTAACCGAATCTTTCTTAACTCTGGTTTCAGTTCCACTCTGAAGAGGATTTCCAACGATTTACGTTTAGGCTGTATTTATGCACCCATCTGGCAGTCTGTGCATTCTCGGCGCTAGAAGCCAGAAGTCATCAAAAATTCCAACATGGCGGCAGGTTTAGCTCCGACGGCTCGCATCGAAAACAGTCAATAATGTGACTTCGGAAGTGACCGGGAAAACGTTTTTCTGGGAGGATTTATTTATGTTATTGTCATGGATCATACTACTGTACATGCACTATCCAAACTATATCAGATAACTGACCCAGACAGTGATACCTTTTTCTATCTGCTAGAATTGGTAGCTCGATCATAGCGTAAATATGCATAGCGTAAATAAATGTCCACCCAAAACCAAAACTGGTAGAAAAATCCGCCAAGTTTCCAAAAACGGTCGGCCTTTGAAGGTAGTGATATCATTCCACCAGGGAAAGGCCGCCAAGGTTAATCCTATTAGCCAAGTTAATCGTACATACTAATAGTTCGAAGTTAAATGAAAACTAGAAGATTGCTACTAGATTGCCTTTACCTGGTGGAATGATATCACTACCTTCAAAGGCCGACGGTGTTTGGAAACTTGGCGGGTTTTTCTACAAGTTTTGGTTTTGGGTGGATATCACAACTTTCATAGGACTGTGAACGTACATAAGGTAAATAAATACCCACCACCTGTTTTTTTAACAATCCTAAACATGAAAACAGCGTGCAAGATTCGAAGGACGTTACGCAACTTATGTAAATCAGTTGGCCTACGTTTTTCTCCAGAAAAAAATTTTGCGTATTCATGTCCCTTTTTCTCCGAAACGGTAACCCCCCGAGTTTTGAAATTTATTGTGGTGTTAATCTGCGTCAGCATGAAGGTTTATACCAGGTTTATACAACTTGTGTTTAGTTTTGCAGAAAAAATGTTAAACTTATATCACCGTATAATTAATTGCGCGTAACCAGTAAAATAGTATACTAAAACCATTAAGTTATTCTAAACATCATAAATGTTGTACCTAGACATCCTACATAACTACTATGTGAACACTTCATTGGAAAATCATAACATTCTGAACAATAGCTTTCCATTAAAGAAGACCATAAACCTAAAAAAATAAGATATTTGGTAAACAACATCTGAAGTTCGGCAGAAAGTATTGAATTAGAGGGACTTTCAAAAAACGGTTTATAGTGATGAATAAATGGAGAAAGTGATGTTTTTTGTTTTAATTCTCCGGTTCTGGATCTAAGGTATTTACTAAAATATATTTTTTTTAATTGCACTACCCCCCCCCCCCCCCTCCCACTCACGACTGACTTCAAAATATAGACTTATAAATCTCATGGTTTGTATAATTGTTCATTACTAAAAGGCTGCACATCAAGCCGGGAGGAAAATGGAAAGTAAGCAAATTAAATTCCCCTAACTTCAACTTATAGAGAAATTACAATAGTAAACCAACATTTCATGAAGAGTGTTTTGAAACAGTGGTGTTTTAAAATAGAAGAAAGTTGTGATGCAAAAAAAAAATTAAAAGTAGCTATGGTAAAAATGTGAAAAAAAATTAAAATTAAGTCAGTGAAAAATAAAAAAAAATAGGAATCTGTAAAAATTTGAAAAAATAAGCAGCAACCCCAGCCGCAGCACCCCTGAAATTATGTACCCACTAAAATTTCAAGCTAAATCAGAGAGTGAATTGGAGAAAAAAAATTTATAACGACAGAATTATTGCGTAGAAATAATATTCAGGTGGGATACTGGAAATAATTATACAAAATATGAAATTTCTCCATTTATTTCTTAAAATTTGCGTAAAATACTGTGATAAATAAATCATGCTCGTTCTTTTTGGTGTATATGATTGTTCAAAACGACCAACGTTCGTATCCTAACGTGGAACTATAAGTTCACCGAATTCTGCTCTGTAATTAAATATATTATATTTTATTATATTAATTTTAAATAAATTGGTTTAATAAACCTATATTTAATTACAACTCACCAATTTGAAGAGCTTCACGTTCAACATCATGATGGTTCCTTGTGTGCCTGTCAGTATGTCGTCAATCAAGTTTCTGTTTCGTATAAACCCACTAACCTCCTTTTATATATACCCCTTGCTTCCCACCTTTTTTTTCTCGCTCCTTTGTACAAGACTCAAGTCGTGCTGCGGTTTCGTGACGTCACTGATGAATTACTCCGCTGTTTCGTCTCCTGGAATCGGTGGTGGAGCTGACGGACTAGGGTCATGTGACCTACGGGCTTCCCACCGATTATAATTTTCGCTCACGTGGACAGACAAAAAATTGGTAGGCTATGGTTCTGTACGGCTGAAATTAACAGCTGAAGTAGAGCATTTTTGTTATTAAGCTTTTGGTGAGGCCATTATGTAAAACTTCCATATCCTCAAGGTTATTTGTAGCTGGCTTTAACTACTGGTGAGGATAGAAAAATTCTTAGCAAGTTTTATTTTGGGGAGATATCACATTTGAATGGTCCAAATTGATAAGATCCGGTGTTTTCCCTAACAATAACAAGACGAAACGTCGAAAGGTCATTCAGAAAGCCATTTTTTTGCCTTACAGATTTCCCTTAGTATGTAAACGTGTACCCTGGGCTTGGGGGTGGGGGGTGGGGAGAGGGGCGATCCACTACAGCATGTGTCTTGATTAGCAGTGTGCCACTGCATCACTTATCAACATGTCGGGCTGTTTCATACCCGTTTTTTTGACTGAAATGACTGTAATTGCTAACTTTTATGTATTTGTTTTTAGCTGTATTGTATGATCATTATGCTCGTTGTTAGTGATGATGGCCCAAATGTTGGTGTTTTATGATCGAAAATTAAAAGTGGTTTCTTTTATGCTATTGAGTGTGTTCTCCCCCCCCCCCCCTCTCCCGCATTAACCTAAAGTCGGAGTCGGAAAAAAATTGGCCTCAGTCGGAAATATCAGGAGGCGAGATGAAACTAACCAACACGGGTATTAAAAAGAGGAAAATAGAGAAAATAGAGCTCCGGTCGGAAATCTACGTTCATCCTCCACCCCCCCCCCCCCTCCATATTTCGTCTTCGATACTCCGTTCCTCTGATGGTGCAAATTAATTTCGTGCTGTAAACTGGTAAATGCTTTATTTTTTCAGACTGTCCGACGGTTATGTCGAAATTACTACACGCAAATGGAATGGGAAATCCAAGTTACTGTTGTATGAAAAAAAAATTACATTACGATTAAACATTAGATCTACAAACAAGTACGTACATAAAAAATAAGATGCATTGGTAAGACGAAAAAAAGACAGGAGAAAAAGTATAAACAGGAAAGTTAAATGTAGCCTATAACGCAGAAAATACTTTGTAGCAATTTGATCAACTTATTTTTTATTTTTTTTATAGTCGGTTAATCATCAAGGTTTAGAAAATGACTGTGTAATTTCGTTTTAATTATATGCTTGTTAACGTTAATAGGGATTTTATAGAAAAGGGTAGGAATTTTCTGAGGATTGGTATATACGTTCTCCAGACATGTTTTTTGTAAACGGCATCTAAAAACAGTCGATTTGTATAGGTTATGACCCACAAAAACAAACAATAAACCACACACACAAAAAAAAAACCGCCAGTTTTCAACGAAATCAGCTCTGGACCAGTCCAAATAAATCCGCCGTCGCTTCAACGCACCTAAAATGTAAACATTTATTAATAGTCTTGTACTAGGAACCGGCCACAAGCCATCACCGGCGTTGACCACAAGAATTTCCTGTTCCTGTTTTTCAAGGTTCGTCCTCCGTGAATACTAATGAGGCTCTTCCTTTCGTAACGTCCGACTGGTCCATTTATAACTCAACAATAACAAAAGTGAAAGCGGTGTAATTATTTTTGTTTTATTTTTATGACCGATGTGACTTTTTTTTATTTCAATCCTGACACGGATACAGACACTCACTCACGCGAGCGGTCACTCTCACCTGTGAGTGAGTCACTGGGAAATTTGCGGCCATTACAGCTGCTATTAGTTGGCACCACTCAAAAACCCAAATCGTGAACTTCAGACGTGCTATAAACGCCTAATTAATTGTTTATTAAATAATTAAATAGGGGCCTGTCACGATTCGCTCGGAGGAAAAAAATGAATTTACAATTTAAAAAAAAAATGTAATGCTATGTTTTATTACCTTCTTGATTCGCTCTATTACGGTGTCTTACCCTGGCCTGCTCTCAGCTGCATCGCGACGCGGGATGGTGCAAGACAGACGTCAAAATTGGTTCATAAACGTTACACCGACCGTACGATTGCAGCAATTCTGAGCTTGTAGACACGTAGTAACGCGTTACTACGCATAAATAATATTTTCTGACATGGCTTAAAACCCAAACCAGATTAAGGGTGCCTTTGAAAATTGACCTAAGTAACTCAGGTTGCGAAGAAACCGTTGTACTAATCGCGTAGGTCGTGAGAGATGTCGCGTCATAATCCCCTGACCTAGCTTAATCGACGATTTCCTGTACGTATGGAATTCAATTTACGCTTCAGGACACATAGGCACTGGACAATTAGGCACCGGACACTTAGGCACCCCTAACTTTTATTTGTACAGCATCATTTTTTTTATTTATACACCATCATTTTGGGCCTTTTAACATTTTCTTCACCCTTCCCATGTCCTGCACGTTTGGCGATGCCATCGGGAGCCTTTGAGTCCATGGCAGGTCTAACCTTGGTGGTAAGGCATTCGTGTCCCCAAACCTCTTACCATCATCCATGCCTTGGCCGTATATTGTACACTATTTACATTTAATTGCTGCTGGCTGTCAGTGACTCCCCAGTCCTTGCCATACCCGTTGCTATCGCAACAAATATTATTATTATTATTTAGTAGGCACCCGAACAAATAGGCACCAACTTAAAATGTTTTTCAATTAGGATGGATTGTCCTCAAATTGGAGGGGGGGGGGGGAAGTTTGCTATAAAATGTTCGTAGCGTTCAAAACTGCTAAAGATTGTTGGCATCTTTACTACACTAGCATCTCTGATGTTAAGTGTTAGCCGCAGCAAGCGTGGCAGCGCGAGTGAGGCAGCGTTATTTGAAACATTAATTCATCACACAAAATATTTGTCCCAAATATAAAACAAACGATAGCATCTCTGATGTTATGTGTTAGTCGCAGCGAGTGCGGCAGCGCGAGCGAGGCAGTGTAATTTGGAACATTAATTCACCACATAAAATGTCGGGGGAAATGCAAAAACTCCCTCGAACGGTCCACATGACTAAGTGTCCCAGATTTAAAACAAACGACACAGAATTTGAGGGCAATCTATCCCAATAAAAAAATAAAATTAAAAAAACTTGGTGCCTATTTGTCCGGTGTCTATATGTCCGGGTGCCTATTTGTCCGGGTGCCTAAATGTCCGAGTGCGTATTTGTCCAGTGCCTAAATTCGGGTGCCTATGTGTCCGGTGCCTAATTGTCCGGTGGCTACATCCCAACCGAACAAACCACGCTCGCTGAGCATGGTTCGTTAGGGTAACTGGGGGAGGGGGAACAGGGGGCTAACACTGCAGACGAATCGACTATCAACCAATCAGAAACGAGATAGAAACAAGTGGGAGAAGAAACGAGATAGAAACAAATGGGAGAAGAGGCGTTGCATTTATTTCCATTTTTTTGAATTAATCGCTGTATCAGGTGGACGAGTTTATGTTGCGTTCGGTGTTGTAATTCGACAAATTCAAAAGATAGTGATTATAACACGCTCCATGGCTGTTTGCTGTGACGTGCATATCACGTGACTGGGCTAGTCCAATCAGACGGCCAAACAGCCGTTGTTCTCGTTCGTCATTGGCTAACTCATGGTGACGTCACGGCAAACAGCCACTGCGCATGGTTTAAAGCTTCAACGTATCGTAACAGCAAGTATGTAAATAAAACTCCTGCTTGCTGTTCAAAATAATACTGTCTTGTATAGTTTATTGCTATCACGTGAATGAGAGTCGGTACGATGACGGGTCGTTCTAGTGACGATTTTGGGTTAAATATGATATCAATTCGTGACGTGTGGAAACAACGAGTTTGGTTGATCTAACAAGGTTAATTTTCGAAGGCACCATAGCTGCTCGCGGCCGCACGCCGGTGCACGATAGTGTACCAAAGACGTCAAAATCGGTCAATGAACTCCACAGATCAGTAGTTGAGTGCCGCAATTTTGACCTTGTAGGCATGTTGTAACGCGTCACTTCGCACGAATATTCTTCGGTTTGGTTAGGGTTTAAGCCTAGACCAGACTTGCTGAAATTGGACGTGACGTGGAGCGGTATGGTGCACCAAATAATAATACAGCCAACCAAGAATTTGTCCGCTACTTACGTCAGGCGTAAGTTTGACGTTATTGATACGCCATACCGCATCGCATCAGATTCAGATTCCCTTCTGTCTGTCTAGGGCTTCAACGCGTAAATACGAATCAGAGAAGGCGCTATTCGCCTACCCAGGTTTCTATACTAGTACAGGTCGGATATAGGATGAAATATAGCATACGCGACTTCCCTGGACAATATGGACGCCGAAAGCGCCGCTGATGCGATTGATTTGTCTTGCTGCCACTTTCTGTCAACCTAGGGCGAGACCTTCAGTACAGATTAATGCTGCCACTCTCTGGATAAACGAACATGTCGCTATTTACTGAAGAACTACGTGCAGTAGAGAAATTTAAAAGCTTTGTGGCAAAAGGCTATACGGAAATTTATTTATTTGTGCGTGTAAGCTATTTTCTGGGTGATTACAGGGATTAAGTTAGTGAATTACTAAGCTTTTTGTCGTTGCAGCTATTTGGCAGTAGACGGCGGGACTCACCATACAAAAATTCACCGATATGATTTGCTTGGAGAATTTCCGAACAGACCTCGAAGAAATGAAATGGGTGAATTGTGCCACCCTCCTAATAATGTTGTAGGTCGGGCTGGTTAGTTTTACTGGCTGTGTGAATGAAAGGTGACCGTGTCCCTATACCATTCTAAATTCTCACAGGGCTTACGCGTATTTTGTGACGAACCCCTATGTAAAATTTTGATGGTTTACCCTTAATTTACCAGCGATCGCAGTTTCTAAAATAAATCCTACAAAATTGGAAAGGATTGATACTAGTAGATCGCCGATTAAAAATTATTGTTAGATACTTGACTAAGAAAAATTGTAAATTATAAGATATAAATGGCGATGGTGACCAACCTGCTCAATCAAATTTTATAGCTGTGGTCACGCATGCGCAGTGGTTCTTGCGCGCGGAAAGGTAGACATTTCAAAGGTATATTCCTACCAACTCCATTTTAATCGATCTTCCACATCAAGTACGGCCCCAAAAGTCTATTCACTTACCGTTAGTCAATTCATTGCTAAAAATCCGTTTTAAAATGTGGCGTCTAGTATATTCTCTGTTGTATATTGGGAAGTCATTTAATCTCATCTTACTAATATTGGGCAGTGGGCACTTTCATAAACTCATTCAACAACTCAGCGCCGAAGCCCCGTCTCATCATCTACGATTAGGTGGGGCTTCAACGCGGAGTTTTTCAAAGTGATAGCGGCCATCTACCGTGCAATAACCATAACGTTTCATTTTCGTATGTGCAATGTGCATGTACTAATTTTTAAACGTTTGCCAATAATTACTATGAGATCAAAAATCTAAAAGACGAAAGCGATGAAAATTAAAATTATTTATGCCAATAGATCGCCGAATAAAAATGATAAGCTACTAGCCTAGAAAATTATAAATTGTGATTTTAAAATACGAAAATCTTTCCGGTTTGCGACGACACACTGTTTCGTTTACTAGACCCAAGGCCAACTGAGATAGTATATGCGTTCCTCGCGATACGCAGCTACTATCTCAGTTGGCCTTGTATTACAACGCCAAGTCTCGCGAAACGGTGCGACGGTGACATGCGCGGATTGAGATCTGCACGTAGCTGTTATAGGACAAGCAGGAATGTACCTTTAAGAAGTTGAAAACTTTCCGTTACAACAACAAAAAACTACATCCCTAGGCGCACCCCCAGATTTGTGGGGGGGGGGGGGGGGATCCGGGACCCAGAGCAAAGCAAGCAACAACACCCCGGTTGTCAGCATCCTAGCATCGAAACCAAGTAAATGCCGCTTCGAACTAAGTAACACTAAAAAATAATCACCGGAATTAATTCATAACTGAGAGTTAAAGGTACACCCGGCCTGTCTTATAACAGCCACGCGCAGATCGCCATCCGCGCATTTACCAGTGCCAAAGTCGGCTGCAGTGGTAGCTGCGTTCCTTGCAGCGAGGAACGTAGCTGCTGTCTCGATTGGCTTGGGGAGTAGTACACGAAACAGCATCAAGTTAAAGATTGTGTCGTCACAAACCGGAATGATTCTCATATTTTAACATCACAATTTTATAATTTTCTAGGCTAGTGACTTATAATTCTGCTTCGGCGATCTATTGGAATAATTAATTTTAATTTTTACCGCATTAGTCTTTTAGATTTTTGATCTCATGGTAATTATTAGAAAATTAGTACATTCACACACAGTTATAAAAAAAATCATGATTATCGTAAGCTCGCAAAACATCGTATAAATAAAGTTAACAATTATTCAACAGAAAATCTCCTAGACGCCACATTTTAAAACGGATTTGTACCAAGGGATTGACTAACGGTAAGTAAATAAAACTTTAGGGCCGTACTTGATGTGGTGGATCGAGAAATATGGCGCTGGGAGGTATATCCCTTTAACAATGCTGCTTAAAGGTGCATACTGCCTATTCACCGAATGATATGTTGCAGCTTCTAGCGCCGTCTACTATTATTCAGTTCTTTACGTATACGTATTCTATACGTATTCAACAAGCGGAGGAATGTGCAAAGAAATTTCTTTTTGCACAAAAAACTAGCCACGTGTCTCTTAAATTATTGAGTGTAAAGTTGGTGCGACCACGTGCAGCATGAAGCAAGCAGTGAAGGTTAATGATATCACTGTCACAGATGGTGCCCTTCTAACGGTTCAAAACGGTCGATATCTTACATTATAAACCAAACTCTCACAGCAGAAATGAAGCAACCGCAACGCCCCCCGGAAGGGGAACAATGAAAACGTGCGAGTGTGTCAATTCTTTGGCTTGAAGTTGAAACTGGGACGTTGTTGCCCTGAAAAGAAGTTAAAATAGACACATTGTTGCCTCGACTAACAATTTGCTCTGCGCGGTCATCGGATGTCTTAAATGACGTCACATACGAAGGACAGTTATTTTTTCGCACGCTACTGGGAGTGGGAAGGGGCCTGATCGGGAAATGCCCGTTGGTGGGGCAGTGCTTATGTTACAGCCACTATTTGATGACGATATTGCTTTGCGGAGGGAGAGGATTGACGGAAAAGGGGAGTTTTACACACAAAAAAATTGACTGTTGCAGTGAACGATCAGACAGCACCGAGCAAATACTGAAACAACCACGGGTCAAACAAATCCCCGGGCGAACCCGGGTACGATGCTAGTCTATATATATATTTCGCTTAGGAGCAAACTTATCTCAGGAGCTGACTTAATGAAGCATTATTAGGAAGGATTAAACAATCGAAGCTTCAACAATGAGCAAGAGGGCGAGCGGGCTGATTCTTGCCACGGTAGCAAAGAAAAAGGGCGAGCGGCCGACAATGAGAACGGAAATGCGCTCTAACAATTAGAAACAAACACTGTTACTTCAATAATGCTGACTATTAGAGCCGAGTTGAATCAGCGGGAATCAGCTAGACCGGCGTATGTTACGCCGGGAACAACTAGTATAGAAAAAAAGCGCCGTTGATATCGTTAGCCGTGACTTTACCGTTGCTTCCTGGTGCACGTGGGCGCTCCAACTTTCGACTCATTAATTAAGGAGGTTCGTGGCTTGTTTGTTGTGTAAAGAGAAATTATTTTGTGTGTTCCTTCGCCTGTTGAACGTAAGGGCTAGAAAAAACTAGATACGGCAAATGGCTATAGATGCCGAAGCTTATCATTTGGTGGCAATCCTCCTTTAAGCTGAATTAGGAATTTTAGTTGGATTAGTTTAGGTTGCATTTGACTGTTTATGATTTGGTGTCAGTTTTCACAACAGTTGCAGGTTCTGACTTGCGCTAACTAGAGTTGATTGGACTTTACAGTGGAGGCCTTACGGCCAATTTAAGAGTCAAGGACACAGGCTACGTTGATATCAAATTACACGCTTCACAAAAGAATGATATGAAGTTTAACATTTGTTAGTTTAATATTAAAAAAAAAAATAATAATGATAGCCTTTGAGCTTCGCGTCGTTTTCGACAGCTGTGATTCTCTCATGGTTACAGGGGCAGTCCGCCTGACGCCTTTTTTAGGAAGGGCTGATTTGAACGTTCGGAATTCTAGTTTCGTTAGGCAACAGAACATTTTTAAAGATTAGTTTCGGGATGAGTGCCCACCAAAAAAATCTAAATTTTAGCTGGAAGTGAGATCTATAGTTTTTTAATGGACAATTTTACGTACTTTAAACGATTTTTTTTCACAGTTGTTCTAATTTGTTCGATTTTCCTGCCAATAGCTGGCTCTTAATCGTCCGTTACAATCTTACCGTCTAAATACGCTTTGAACTCGCATTTAACCGGAGTCGTCGAGAGGAAAGGAGCGGGGTGGGGGGAGGGGTGGAGGGGTGGAGGGGGGGGGGGGGGGGGGCAACGAAGAAAAAACAAATTTCGGATCAGTCGAGAAAATGAATTTACGGCAGTTAAGTCTAGAAACAAGATCCTGCGATTTAAAGCTTTTGCCACGATGGATGTTGAAACGACCAGCAAAAAAAAATTGAAAGTGTTAGTATAAAAAATTCCCGACAAAATCTGATAGGTTAGAATAAGAGCACCCCTGTCGAGCTGTCACGAAATTAGGGAATGTTAAGCGGTTTAAGACGTTCATTATAAGAAAGGTGTCCAATACGGTTATGTCCCGTTTCGCCAAATCCGGCTCGCTGCAGCTAAACACATAACAACAGAATCCGCAACTAATCACAAATTATACTTCCAATTAGCGGTGACTGCGTTAGGGGTGGGCCAGGGTTGGCCATTATCCGCTACATATTTTGCGGATCCCTGCCGCCGCCCCCTTCCCCCAACCCCAACAGTTAGGTCACCACAGAAAATAAAATAACAAAAAAAACTTGCAGGCTAAACTTGAAATCAAGTTGATAAAATGAGCTTTTATTTTTTATTTTATTTATTTATTTACTTTTGTAGCAACTTCACAACATAAATTATGCGTAACCTAATTTAAGTATTTATGGAGCGCACTTTACAAAAATATTACATTGCATTGAAGCTTATGTTACGTTCCGGTTGAATTAAACGTAATAAAACTGCCTCTTACGGCTGTCTTGAAAAAAAAAAGTCCTTGGCCCACTCTGTTTCCAGATGTGCCCTATGTCAGCCCCCGACCCCCCCCCCCCAACAATTCAGTCCTGACGCCGTCACTGCCAATTAGGCATGCCTCTTTAACTTCTGCAATGTTACATTTTTGAAGAATATTTTGATTCTGCCTGCGAAACGGGAATTCCCGTTTGAGAAAGGGCAACCATCATGTGTATAACTATACCACGCGCCATGGCTGTTTGCTGTGACGTGCATATCACGTGACTGGGCTAGTCCAATCAGCCGTTGTTTTCGTTCGTCATTGGCTAACTCATGGTGACGTCACGACAAACAGCCATTGTGCATGGTTTAACTATTCTTAAAAGAGAAACTTGGCATTGACGTAGTAACGACCAAGCATTCTAAGCAATGTTTAAAGTACACATTTTTCCGTGTGTCTCGCCAGTTTTCAAAACGCAAATAAAGCAATTGGTCTTATTCTATAGTTTGTTCCACATTATGTTTGCAGGAAATTGACTGTATAATACTACGTTTCGTAGCACTATACGAGAGCAAAAACATGTAGGAATCACACTTGTAGACTCTACACAGTTACTGTTACAGTCTACGAGTGATATATTTACGTGTTTTTTTGCACTCGTAATGGAATGAAACGTGTCGTCATACCGTCAATTTCCTGCAAACGTAATGTGGAACAAAGTATACCACTGCTTGTTTCTGTTAAATGTGTGCCTTTTAGAGCACCATTACATAGAAATAAGGTATTAAATTTTGTGTACGTAAAATTTTGTTAGATTCGTTGTGGTGAAACGGGATTTGGCGAAACGGGAGTTCACCTCCTATAGATGTCATGTTTTTCAAAGTGTGTGTCATGAAAAGTTTGCTCATTTGTGAGCTACTCGAGGGCAAGCCTCACACGACAAGACAAGACAAGACAAATAAAGATGTGTCATGAAAAGAGATTTTTTTTTTTAACACATAGTGAGCCATACGGAAAGCTTTACGAGGTCTGCATTGATGTCCAATTTCAGTTTATCGTCAGTAGTGATAAGAAGGTCACGGTGGAAAGAGGTGGCAGAGTGAGGCACACAGAGATAACATAAACTTTATGAGGATTGTTTATCACACGGTGTAACACAGTGTATTTTTCAGGGTTAAATGAAAGAAAGTTGTCCTACGTCCAGAATTGGACATACCCGAGGACAACTTCTAGAGATCTGTCAAAAGGGCGACCGAAAAGTTTAAAATCATCAGCCTAGCTAGTATTGTTAGCACCGACTTCAACAGATAGATCAGACATAAGAATGATAAAAAGTACAGGGCCAATCGCTGACTCCTGTGGAACGCTGCTATAAACAAACTTCCAAGGTGCGTATACGCGCCTCAAAGAAGGACATGCTGTCTGCGATCAGAATGGTTATGACAAATAAAATTGCTGTAAATTGCGCAGTAAATTATTGAGTTACTACATCTATGCTGATCAGAATCCCGCTCACAGCTGTTTGCATCTGCAACAAACCCTGTCATTATAACTCCAGCCTTATATCTTGGGGAAAGAGACTTTTCTTGACTGAAAATGATAATTGGAAATGTTTGTTTAAAATTGAGTTTGCCAAATTTGGAGGTCTCGTTTTTTTTTTATTTCAAGAAAAAAAATTAAAAATTACTGTTAGGGAGATATCGGCGTCAAATTCATTGGGTAACTAAATACAGGTGCCAACCTATTTACGTTGCCTTTTGGACTTATATGTCAGACTGCCTGAGCGGAGAATCGAACCCACGACCTTTAAAACCAAAGCCTAGGTCCTACCGCTGATCCATTCTGACACGGCCTGTACAGTTTAAAGTCGCCCGACAGCAGACTCGAAAACTTTAAACGCCCATAACTCATGAACCGATGGTCCTGGAGACTAAGGGGTGGTCATTTGGGCGCTTGGCCGATTGTACAGGCCCGGGAATCGAAAACTATAAACGTCCATGGCTCCTGAACCGATGGTTCTGGAGGCAAACAGGTGGTAATTTGGGCCCTCACTACTGAGGCCGTGTCAGTATGGCTCAGCGGTAGGACCTCGACCTTTGGTTTCAAAGGTCCTGGGTTCGATTCCCCGCTCAGGCAGTCTGACATATTAGTCCAAAAGGCAACGTAAATAGGTTGTCAATATTTAGTTATTTCCTGTCAGCCTTTGGCTTTCCCCGTCTTTAATCATTGGGTAATGTTTAAAAATGCGTTGTCTAAATTTAAGGGTTTGTCCAGCAAGCTCTTGCAAATTAATATCAGAGAAGAAGAGCCATTGTGGGGATTGTGGGAAAAGGCCAAGGTGATTTGTACTCAAGACTAACACAGAGGCTGCTCATAAATATTTTACTTAAGCTGCCCCAAAAATCTATAACCAGCTGTCACATGACATAAGAAAGAGTGTTAGTGTGCACAGATTTGGCACCGATCTCCGATCATGGCTGCTTGGTATGGGCGAAGTGGAAAGTCCAACCAAAGTTTTGAAATGGATGCTCTCATTAAAAATAATTTTTTGTATTATCATACGATGATCCTCATTGCCGAGGTTTTTTCCCCTTTTTTCCCGTGTTTCACTCAATCAGAACTTTTGTTCCAAATGGTTTGTCTATATTCATACTTATATTATACCACGCGCCATGGCTGTTTGCTGTGACGTGCATATCACGAGACTGGGCTAGTCCAATCAGACGGCCAAACAGCCGTTGTTCTCGTTCGTCATTGGCTAACTCATGGTGACGTCACGGCAAACAGCCATTGCGCATGGTTTAGTATATTTGTATACTCACGTATTTTAAAATTTATTCAGATTGAAGGTTAGATTTGTATTCACCAAGCGACCAATACAGTTCACTTCACTTCACATGTTTTCTATTCCCTATTTGTGGTGGTAAAATCGTAACTAAATAAATTAGAGCAAGAAGCTTAGGGATTTTGGCCTTGAAATATAAAAATTAATCAGAAATTATTAAAAATCGTTATTTGTTTTAAAATTGATAACACAAGTAAATGCACAGAGGAACGGTACACGGAAAACATGTTAAAAAATTATTTCATGTTTTACGTTGCTAGGGTGTCTACAAATAGTATCATTAAGCGAAAGAGAAAAAATTAAAATTTTAAATTGCCTAAATGGAACAACTCATTTGGTCTTAAAAGTAAAACCTTATTTTTTACCTAGGCTTATGAATAAATTACCTGTACACACATTTTGCTAGTTACTAAATATAATGAACTTAAATGTAAACCTTCAGATTGGCTAATTCTCAATTAACATCTCTAATTTTATTTACTAAATAATTTATTGCTTAATTTTTTCTTTACATGCGTTAATAAGATCTTTTTGTAAACTGCACAAGGATGTACATTTTGTTGTAGTCATCATGCACAAGTAAAGTTTTTCACTCCTTTATGGTTATTATGTTTTTTTAATTTAAAAAAAAAACATAAAACGGTAACGAAAAGCGTGAGCGCCACATTTTTCAATAATTATTTGTTGAAAATCATTGGAGGACAAACACGAGGCTTGCTTTTACTATTTTTCTTATAATTATTTTTTATAAAAAAAAAATTCTCACGCGACGACAAAAACGACGCACGGAGACGGGCCTAAATTACCCTAAAAATATATTTTCTTCAGCCTTGCATTGAACCTTGGATAAAATTTACCGTATCTACTTTATTTTTTTTTAGTTCAATCATTTTCATGAGGCTACTCGATCAACGTGATAGTAAACCGTAAAGTGCTTACTCATGGCATCGTCGATCATGAACAAAAGATGTTCAAAAAAGACGAAATTATCATTTTCTGCGGTCAAGTGAACCAGCCAAAACCACATCTTGGCTGCGAGCCAGTGTTCAAGGCCCTCTTGAAAACCCCCAAGGTCGGTCGGACCCTACCTGTGCACGCAGGTACCGAGACGCCATGGCAGAAATTTGCCCCCAGGTGTAAGGGTTGGAGCGGAAAATTTTTAAAATATAAATTAACAAAGAAAGAGAAAGAGAAAGGTATGATTTTGCCTTGGGTTGCTTTGACTACGCTTGATAAGATTGTATAGTTGTATGACAAAAAAAAGGAAAAAAAGATAAAGAAAGAAAGTAAAACAGAAAGGAAAAAAAAATAGGGAGCATCATCTTACGACAGTGATTCCCAATCTACCTCGTACTGGTTTTCAATGGGAAAATGAAACCAAGCGAATCCAAAAAGTTTAAAATTACTCGCCGAAAGAGTAAAAAAAAAAATTGAAAAAACCTAACCGGATTTGAAGTTTTATGAATTTTAAGACATTATTCAAGGAAAGGGGGGGGGGGGGGAGTGTCCGTACTGTAATAATAATAAATAATGTTTTGCAGTTAATTTTGCAGTATAATTTTTATATATACCTGTGTGGTTTCTGTTTTGTTTTTGAAGCGATTTTTAATTTTTTTAATTTTTATATTGACTTTTAACATATGCTGTAGTAAGGTATTTTTTTTGTGTGTGTGTGTACGTTGTAATTGATATTTTATGGATAGTAGTTGTAAATTTGATATGTCTCAGCTCTTCACAAGTTTCTGAGTGAACTTAAAGCCGTTATTTGGTTATAAACTAATTATATTAATAATAATAAATTTAAGGCGTTTCCAAGGCTCGAAGTTTTATAAATAAAAACTTATGAGTGTCGCAATACATACAATATTTTATACGATAAATAAATAATACACTTAATACATAATAAATGACACAATATATACAAAATACTTAATTATGTGTAAAAAGTGATTTTTTTTTTAAATAAAATTAATTCACAAATAAAATCCACTGTTTAGTTATTTTAATATTTTAATACTTAATTCCCATTCAGCTGACAGCAGATTCTCTTGAGTTTTTAAAAGAATTTACGAATACCAGTTTTAATCCTTTTTTTCAAAATTCCTTTGTTTGATATAGTTTAATATTTTGGGGTCCAATTTAACTGAAAATCTGTGATATGTAATGGGGTTTATCCTGCTGAGGTTTAAGACGCCTTACAGTCATGACAGCACAAACAGCTTCTCCGACTTCCATCTTTAAAAAATGGGAAATATGTAAAGAGAATAAGCGTCTGTTGAGGATGGACACTGGACAAGTAATTTCAGCGGCAACCACACACAAAAAAAAAACGCGCTAGTTTTATGAAACGACTGTAATGTCCCGTTACTCTTTAGCGCATTTCTTTTGGCGTTAGTTTTTGCAGTGTACTTTTCAGTAATAACTCCAGAAAAAAATATATGAACTTTAAACGTGAAATCAGATTACTACATCCTAATGGTACTGTCGCACTGGAAGTGATAATTTTTCTCGAACGTCATCGCCGACAATATGTTGCATCAGTGACGCCATCGCCGACAATATTTCAGCAGGACTTCCACTTGTGCAACATAGCTGGAAGATGTGTCCCAATGTTAGGCTAGGCATTAAGAATCGTCATACGTAGAACAATGCACATTTTATGTCACATTTTCAATCACCAACATCAGATTCACTGTATCAAAAAAAAAAACCATTGTATTAAATGTGGGACGAGCCTATACCTGAACCAGTTCACCCAACCATGGTTTTTCGATCAGTGTCTTTTGGGTAAAGACGGCCTTTTGCCCAACAGACGCTGATCGAAAAACCATGACCTAACTTATATCTCTCATTGCTTCTCAGGCCCTCCATTTCGTTCAACATTTCATCATCAATGAATCTCTATAGGCTCCTTTTAACTAGACCCCTAATTAAAACCCTAATCCAAAATTCTCTCCCAGGCTTAACCCTATAACCTTACCTAGATCTGAAAGTTTGGCAATTCATTCTTCAGCAGCTAAGCCTCATAAATGGAACGTTCGTCCTTTTATCAGAATTGGCTAGGCTCCGTCTTTACCCCTAACTACGTCAGCATCAACATGACCCTAGAAGCTGCTAACTGCGTATATAGTAGTATGGGGCAGGATGGCCTAATGGTTAGCATGATCGTCTCGTGTGCCAGAGGTCTCGTGTTCGAGTCTGGCGTCAGCCATCCCTGGCATCTTCGGGAAGAGACGGGCACAATGTCGTCTCGTGCACACGTCGATTGTAGCATGTAAAAGAACCTATGGAATTTCCGATGGAATTTACCTAGCAAAACCGTCCCTTTCTCCTTCTGGTGCCGTGGCTGGGTACACATCAAAAGCTGAAGTTATCTACGTAGTACATTTTATCGTACATAAACCCCATAAGAGTAAAAGGACCCCTCAACAGAAAGTGGTGATATCAGACTGGCAAAGGGGTGATATCATACAAAACCCAAATAAGGGAAAAAATAAATAAAAATCAAATTTCCTTTTCTTCCTATAAAGTAGTGATATCAGAGCCATAATGGCTGCCACCTAGTTTTCTAAAAAAGTGTGGGGTACCGATTGACAAGGAAACATTAATTTTGCCAAGGGCAGATGAACGTTTTGGACAGTCCGACCCAGGACAATGTCTCATCACTCGGCATTCGCTCAAGAATTCTCTGCATAACAAGAACCTTTCTAAAAATAATTATGGCTGTTGAAATTAGTAACTTAAATACGAAGTTAAAAACGGAGTAGGAGGTTTTATTTTGCGACAAGAGCTAGACAACCATCAAGTGTAACCGATGCACAACATTTCAAAAATAACTTAAAGAAAAAAGCCCAAGTCCTTTAAAATTTTTTTCTCTATATATTCTAAATCGTTATTTTTCATTTAACAGCCAATTTCTTGATTTTAAGAAAAAGGTCAAGAAACGTTTCTTAATGAAAGTGACCACATGATCAAAAGCCAACTCGGTTAGCAATTCTCTCCCCAGCATATTTTTGTAGGTTTCTGTAGTTCCAAATATGTAAACCTATCTAAGTGTAAGTCTATCTAAACCCATCCAGCGATGTAAGTTTAAGTCTATCTAAACCTATCCATCTATGTAAAAAAAAGTCTATCTAAACCTTTCCATCTATTTAAGTGTATGTATATCTAAACCTACCCATCTATCTAAGTGCTAAGTCTATCTCAACTTATCCATCTTTTTAAGTGCAAGTGCATCTAAACCTATCCTTTATCTAAGTGTAAGGGTATCTCAACCTGTCCATGTATGCAAGTGTATCTAAACCAACCAATCTATCTATGTCTATCTAAACTTATTCATCTTTTTAAGTGTAAGTGCATCTAAACCTATCCTTTATCTAAGCGTAAGTGTATCCCAACCTATCCATGTAATATTAGTGTATCTAAACCTATCCATCTATCTAAACATATCCAATCTGTGTGAAGCTCTAACCAAACAGAAAAAATTTGACGTGAAGCGTTGCATTACTAGTGCCTACAAGGTCAAAATTACTGCAATCATACGGTTGGTGTTGTGTTTAGGGACCGATGTTGACGTCTTTTATGCACCATCCTGCGTATTGTTGGAGCCGCGAGCAATCAAGTTTGGCCTTTAGTCAGTATGCGTGTGTGCGTGGTTGTACCTCTATTCCTCCAGATTTAAAGCACTGGCACCTAAAAGATGAGAAACGCCAAATGAAACAATTAAATTCGCATCAAATAGGCCTGTATTCATCCTGTTAACTTGTTTTTTTTCCTTAAATCGCGAAAAATTGCTCTGAAAACGGTTTCATGCTGTCAAAATTTGATCAAAAACGTCTCTTACGATAAACTAATCAGAAAGAAACTCGATTGCCAAAAAAAAAAAAAAAAAACACACACACCAAAAACGACAACATTTTTCGTCAACATACTTGGTCACAAGGAAAAAAATAGACCTTAAAAGGTGGTACACCAATCGCGGTTCTGAATAAAGCACAGTGGTGCGCATATTGAGCGAGCAAAGCTAGTGACCTTTTCAGCGTGTAAGAAACTCTTTTTACTGCGTATGAACTGCAGATATCGTAAGGAAAGTGATGAACAAATTGTGTAAGCAATTGTAAGCAATTAACAATTAGCTTGCATCCTGATAATTAGTATATCGAATTTGTGATGCTCTGTGGATCGAATAAACTGTACGAAGCATGGATTAACGTCAACGGAGCGAGCAAAGCGAACGATACGGCTATTTATACTATAAATTGGTTTCATTTTTTTGTCTCCATATTTTCTCCAGGAGTCGAGCAAAAACGGCAAAATCTAAAATTTCGACACACTTCTAATGCAGTGAACGCCATCTAGCGACGCAGGAATACAAAAGCAAAAGTAGGATACTCGACAACATAAAAAACGAAAACATTGAAAGTAACCGGATCAAAATAATATGGCATTTCCGTTTCCGTGGTTGAGTGATTGCTCAAGGCTGCGGACTATACGGAATTTTCATCCTTCCTCAACGGAGCGTTTCCCAGCAAAGACAGGCAGTTGATTAAATTATAATAATGTCATCGGATTTCCCCAGAGTTTTAATTACTATGATTACGCTCAATTTGCGATGCACAAAGCGGATCGCAGAGTTGAATAGAACACATTTAATTCATAATAGTAATTAATAACGGAGCGCTTAGGAAATTAATTCGCCGTCACGGTCATCCGATAAACGTCATCAGTTTTTGCTTATGAGTGAGCACAAGTTGACTCAGCTAAACGTTCCGCGGTTTCCGGTACTACTTTTCTTGACGTTGTTGCAAAATACGAAAGCGTTTTTGTATTTCAAGCCGGATAAGGAGAAATTAAGTTAATATTGCAAAAACGCAAAAGTATTATTATGTGAATCATGGCGAATATGATGACTGTTATTTTTCTTACCGATTCACATCCGTGAAATGTTGAAATTATTTCTACACTCTGGAGATAATTTGCATTGACAGAACACGTCAATGTTAGCTCAAGGACACATCTGCAGTTGTAGGGTATAGAGTGAAACAAGAATTTTTTTGGATGTTGTTTTAAATCCAATACCGCGCAAAAGGTGCCTAATATGACAAAAATAAACACTACATATTTTTTTTATTTCACTCAATATCTTCTGCCTCCCCAACGCCTTTGAAAATTATGAAAAATGACAAATTTGTAACTAAAAACCATATTTTAAATTTTATTCACATTTTTTTTTCAAAACTCAATACCGCACAAAAGCTACTTTATAGAACAGTGACACGACGTAGTATTATTGTATATAACTCTTATGCTGGAGCCTTAATGGGTTAGCTGCAAGGGGCACTGCAGTGAGAAACAGAAGGGCGTCATACTGAAGCCGATGCTGTGAAGAGTGATTTCTTGGACCTAAAACGTGCGATTTTTGTTGTTGGAGAAAACAACGTTATTTTAAGCCCATGAAATCCTCTCTTCCGTTGTTTTTCCCTCCATTTTTATGTAGTGCACCTTGTAGTCATGCCCTCCAAGCTGGTGCCAATATGGCGGCAAATGTCACTGCTCTACAAGGCAGTGACACGACGTTGTATTATTGTATATAACTCTATGCTGGAGCCAGTAACTGGGATAGCTGCAAGGGTCACTGGAGGGGGAAAGAAGGGCGTCTTACTGAAGACCATGCTGTTAAGAGTGGATTTCTTAGACTTATAATGCGCGATTTTTTTCGATTTGTTGGCAGTTGTCAAAAAGACATTTGTCAAGTTAATCGCACCGAATAATACTTTGGACGTTAAATGAAAACTTGAACATTGCTACCGAAAGTAACAATGTTCAAGTTTTCATTTAACCTTCGAACTATTAAGCGGTGCGATTAATTTGGCGAATGTGTTGGTGTGTTGATGTGTCCTTTGAAGGGCCGAACCATTCGGAACTTGGCGGCCCCTTTTACCAGTTTTGGTTTTTGATATGAGTCTGTCTACCACTGCTTGTCTTTGTTCAATGTTTGCCTTTTAAAGCCCCATTACATAGAAATATGGTATTAAGTTTCGTGTACGTAAAATTTTGCCAATTTCGTTTTGGCGAAACGGGATTGGCCCCTGAAGGTAAAGCTGTTAATCTGCCTTTTTTTTTTTTACGAAACGGGATTTGGCAACATGGGAGTCCACCACCAGGCGATTTTTTCGTAAAAATAACATGGAGATACGAATCTGACAGTTTAACCGCCGATAAAATACCGTGTGCTCGTTTTATCTGTGTTAAGGAGGCGTGATTGGCTGGTGGCTGCTGTTTACTGGCATTCCATTGGTTAATTGTCGTTTGAAAGTTATGAAGGTATATTCTCAAGAAAAAATCTGAGGAATTAAAATTTTTCTATTTCTCTCGTTTTAGTCTCGTTTTTTAACCACAGATTGCTCCGTTTTCTGTTAATTTGCGTGAAATTTGCGCTGAAATGCATGGATTTGCAGGTTTTGTAGATAGTTGTTTATTTTCGATTTATGCGGAATTGTGCAGATTTTCATGGCTTTGCGCTGGTTTGCAAGGATTTTCGGTGATTTGCAGTGATTTTCGAGGATTTGAAGACATGTGGATTTGCATATTTCACACAGGTTTGCGAATACGAAACCAGAAGTTTCAACGCTTGTCGTGAGGGTTATTGCCCTCTATATCTTAATATTCAAGTTATCTGCAAGGTGCTCCCTGGATAGACTGAAGCATCGATAATCTGCGTTAAATTCTGGAAATAAAAAAATAAAAAAGTTCCGGGTATTATATAGCAGTGACATTTGCCGCCATATTGGCACCAGCATGGGTTTTGGAGGGCATAACTACAAGGTGCACTACATAAAAATGGAGGGAAAAACAACGGAAGAGCGGATTTCTTAGGCTTAAAATAACGTTGTTTTCTCCAACAACAAAAATCGCGCGTTTTAGGTCTAAGAAATCACTCTTCACAGCATCGGCTTCAGTATGACGCCCTTCTGTTTCTCTCTGCAGTGCCCCTTGCAGCTAACCCATTAAGGCTCCAGCATAGAGTTATATACAATAACACTACGTCGTGTCACTGCTCTATAGTAAATAGATCACGAGGCTGTGGTTGGGTGGCGACGTAGAGCAATTCACTCATTTCGTTACGGAAGGAGCATGTTCCTATGGAAACCAACACTCGGCAAGCGTCATAACATGAGAACACGATCTTGGAGAGGGCATATGGGAAGAAACCCGTCTTGTTACTACGGTGGCTTATTGGAACTAACAACAACTTTTTTTCTAAATATACACAAAACTTTCATGAAACCGGAACTTTGGCGTTCCAACACAGGATAATACACACTACAACGTAAACCGTGCCCGTGGCCATCTTGTTCTGGTTTCGTACAAGTTTTGTGCATGTAGAAAAAAGTTGTTGTGTGTGTAGAAAAAAGTCGTTGTGTGTCCCAATAAGCCATCGTACGTTGCGATCACGCAGCTTAAAAATGGCTGGCAAACAACAATACGTAGCGTGAGGGATAGCGAATGCCGTGAAGGTTCATTATGTTAGATAACATTTGCCATATGCGGTTTGAAAAAAATAAATGCCACGAATTGTTTTGGCGGTTTGCGACAGCGCAATGTTTATTTACCGGCATCTTTGAACTCCAATGTGAGCCGATTTAAGCTCCGATTTCCAGCACCATGTTCTCTGTGTTTCTGCGGTACTTGGTCAAACCGTGAGCGCTATTTGCACTAGTAACCCTTCTGTTAATGTTACGTTGCGACTCTTAAAGAGTTACTGGCTGCCCCCTGTGGTGGCACTCACATGAAGAAACTAGCCTCTTTAAGCTCGACAACGCAAACTAGCGGGAACTTTTTTTTTTCTGAAATATTCTCGCCTTCAAGAAGATGTCGCCACCTGACACTCGAAATCGGAAAGACAAAAAAAAAAAAATAAAGAAGTAGCCTCTTCACGATTCTGCGAAGTGTAACGGTTTGACACGTTTGAATGGATTTTTTCCTGCGAAACCTAAAAGTAAAAAAATGAAGGTCAGAACAGGATATTTTTTTTTCCCTTCTTCTTTAGCATCAGCAAAAAAAGAAAACGAAATAAAGATGAGCTCTGGCTTCTATCACCTGTAAGGAACGCCCAGGTGATAAGCGCTCGCACTGTTGCTCAGCTGAACCTAGTGGCCTTCAGTGAAAATGCCTTCGTTCGAGCAGGTCACTACTACAGTAATCCCGCATACAACATTTTTTTACACGGACAACCGGATCCCATGATGATGATAATTTTCAAGTTTTCTTGGGTCTTCCAAATTACGTGCCTTGCTCGCGCTACCGCACTCGCCGCGGTTAAACATATAACATCACAAAACCCGCAACCAAAAACTTGTCCAGCCAGCCAAAACCGGGCAGGCCAAAAACGTGATCGGGTTGACGACTGGGATCTGTAAAGACGCTTCTGATATGGATGTCCATGTAAAAAAAAAAAACCTATTAGCGTACCGTCCGTATCTTGGGTGATAAATTGCACGCGCGACTATAGGGCAGTGACACGACGTAGTATTATTGTATAGTATATAACTCTATGGTGGAGCCAGTTACTGGGTTAGCTGCAAGGACACTGGTGGGGGAAAAGAAGTACGTCTTACTGAAGCCAATGCTATTAGACTGGATTTCTTAGGCCTAAAACGCGCGATTTTTGTCGATTTGTTGGCAGTTGCTGACATTTTTAAGCAAGTGGAATCTTTATTTTCCAATTACAACCTAAGCAGCATAAGGGATGGCGAAAACAACGGTTTTTTAAGCCTACGAAATCCACTCTCAAACCACTGGCTTGACTAGAAGTGCCGTTGTTTAACCCACCATTTCAATCTAGTGCACCTTGCAGGTATCTCTCTTGTAGCCAATATGACGTCACTTGACGCTGCTATATAGTTTGTTCCGCATTATGTTTGCAGGAAACTAACTGTATGACGTCACGTTTTCTTCTACTACGAGTGCAAGAAACACGTAAATATCCCACTCGTAGACTCTAACAGTAACTGTGAAGAGTTTAACGTGTGATAACCACATGTTTTTGCATCCTAGTGCAAGAAAAGGTAGCGTCATACAGTCATTTTCTTCCAAACATAATGTGGAACAAACTATAGCTTGGGCACTATGGCCACCAAAAGCGTCATGGGTTCGACTGATATGTCCTGTTGCCGATTTCTGTCAACCGAGGGCGACACTTACAGTTAAAAGAATCCAACGTTCCTTCCATTAGAACACTTTATGGATACACGAAGGTGTCGCTGTTTATTCCGAGCGTAGAAGAGAATTAGCTTAACTGTGGCTGAGTGATAACTTTAAAAACTATTTAAAAATACTTTTTTTTTAATAAATAATAAAATGTGTGGCGCAAGTCTACGTAAAATATAAACTATTATTTTGAAAGTCGCCACTAGTAGCCAATAGATGTCACTACTCACCTACCATTCCCAAAGATTCGCCGATGCGATTTGCTTGGCTAATTCTCGAACAGACCTCGAAGAAATGGGCCAGTCGTGGCGGCCATTTAGTCTACCCATATAATATTGTTGTAGGTAGGGCCGACAGTTTACTGGCCATGTTCGAGGGAGCGAGGGCGAATGCCACGACTGTTTTTGGTTTTTATTTTGTGTCTGTTTGTCTGAGAGTGTGTTTGTCTTTATGGGTCACGATAACGTTCGAAATTTTGTTTTGATTTGGTTGGAATGTCATGACAAGAGAGTTTTGGTGCATGAAAAGCTTGAGTTCAAACGTGAAATTCCTACATGAAATACTTTCATCGATATTTGCGTTTTCCGTTGGATGGCTGAGCCTTTGAAGTAGCGGTGAGTAAAGACGACCGATCGATAAGGCTGGTGGCCCCGATCACTATACATGAATACCACAAAGCTATTTCCACCTATATAACATAGTAGTAAAAGTTCTTTTAAGTGTGAAGAATGGGGGCGAGGGATAATCGTCTAACTGGAAAATCGCATAATTGGAAGAACGTCTACCGTATCACAGTCTAACGGAAAGTCATCTAACAGGAAATTCGTATAATGGAAAATCGTCTAACTGGAAATTCATATAATGGAATATCGTCTAACAGGAAATTCGTATAATGGAAAATCGTCTAACTGGAAATTCATATAATGGAATATCGTCAAACAGGAAATTCGTATAATGGAAAATCGTCTAATGTCCCTGCCCCGCCCCCCGCTCGGGGGCGTCGGACGAACGTCTAACTGGAAAATCGTCTAATGGGATAATTGTCTAAAATCTGCCTAAATAAAAAATCTGGAAAAGCCTCTAAACGGAATATCGTATAATGGATAATTGTATAATGGATAAACGTCTAACTGGAGTAACGTCTAACTGTGGTTTCTGATGTTATATGTATACTGTATAGCCGCAGCGAGCGCGGTAGCGCGAGCGAGGCAGGGATATTAGACGATTTTCCGTTATACGAATTTCCAGTTAGACGCTTTTCCGTTATACGAATTTCCTGTTAGATGATATTCCATTATACTGTTTTCCGTTATACGTTCTTCCAATTATGCCGTTTTCCAGTTAGACGATTATCCCTCGCCCCGCCTCGCTCGCGCTACCGCGCTCGCTGCGGCTATACATTTAATATCAGAAACCGCAGTTAGACGTTAATCCATTTAGACGTTTATCCATTATACGATATTCCGTTGAGATGATTTTCCATTATACGATTTTCTGGTTAGAAGATTTTCCAAATTTTTTATTTATGCAGATATTAGACAATTATCCCATTAGACGATTTTCCAGTTATCCGTTCGTCCAATCCTTTGAATTCTGACCCCATGCGCTAACTGTTGAATTGTGTACGTTTTACTTTTGTGGGAACGTACGTTACGAATTGCGCTATGCAGTTTTTTCCCTAATAAATGTGTGTGAAGCCGCTTCATGCCGCTTTTGCTGCGACTAATCCAAGCATGTGTGATTTCACGAACGTTTAAAACAAGAAAGGTATTTTCTTTCTCGAGCCAATGTCGGCTGGAGTAGAAATTGCTCGTCTTGCCTCCCGACTCCACACCAGATCTCCTGAGTGCGGGAAATTAAAGCTTCTTCGCATTGCTTTAGTAAAATAGACTTGTCGATATAAAATCAACTGGCTTGGAGCCAGGAATTGAAACCTGCTGCATCTCTCCTAGACGGCCTTGGAGATGAGAAAGGCGACGGTCGGACAAAGTCTTTGCTTTCGCTGTACTGAAGACTAAAACAGGTCGCTGAAAGAGTGTTGTTAGATGCGAAGTCAAAGGCCATCTGTGAACGGGAAATATAACGTAGAGAAGGAGCCAACTAGGTGCTGAGTGAGAACGTTGGCCTCGACGTTTCGAATCACTTCTGATTCACCTTAAAGAGGAATCCTAAAATCAAGAAACGTGTAAACACAAATCAGGCTTGAGGGAAGCCTGGAGAACAGCAGTGAGTTGCTGCTCTTTATTTAGGGTTATTTTATTGTGAACAAGGTCCGTAAATGAGGACTGAAAATTAAAATTTGCTTGTTTTTATATGTCTTGTGGGATTCGTGCCAGGCAGAAGGGATCTTGGAACCGAGACGAGGGTAACGTCGTTCACACTCAACAACTTGTTGGCTGCTTCTGTACATTCGAATTTTGTTGTATATTTTTTTTTACTGTATAACGGAAAATAGATGCATTTTTCTAAAAACGCGTAATTCTTTAGTTCGTTGTATAAAATGTTGCGTACAACGTATCCTATCCTTGTTGTTGCGTTCAGGTGATCACAAAACGGCCAAAGATCGTAATTTACAAGTGAAAAATGGATGAAATTTGCCCTTTAATGGTTGAAGGGTATATACCAGTTTCGCTGAATCCCGTTCAGACGAATTTTAAACAGTGTCTGAATTTTCGGCGAAAGGGGAATCCCGTTTTGGTGAATCATATTTTGTAAAAAAAAAAATTGCCTACTTCCTCCTGCTGTCGCGCTCGCTGCGGCTAAACATATAACATACGAAACCTCAACTAAACACAAATTCCATCCAAGTATAGGAGGAATCCTTCTTTAACTCTACTCTCCAACGCTACATTTTTTACGAGTACATTGATTTGGCGAAACGGCGTTCGGCAAGATGGGAATTCCTATTTCGCAAAATTTTAAGCAGGGTTTAATTTTCAGCGAAACGGGAAACCACCGGTTCGGGACGAACTGATGAACAAACTAAGTCAAAATAACTGATGAGTATTCACAGCCGACGCTTGCATTCTTTTTTAAATAGACTACCAAATGAAAAAAAAAAACGGTATTTTATTCATTGAAAATATACAATTACAAATTCAAGCAGCTTTGCGAGCTGCCATTCATACAATTACTTGTGTGTTAACAATTCGGCTATACAATTGTTTGATACACGTATAAATACACACGCTTCTACTAACTAATTAATAGTATTGAGAGGTACTGAAGTAGCAAGATATATAAATACAGTATAGAGGTAAACTAGAATACAGTATTTATAAGTACAGTACAGAGTCGATGAAAAAAAGAATTCTAAATATCACTCTAAGGGTGCATTTACAGACCAGATATCGCTTGCTGGAAGCTAGTAGCGAGCCACAGAGCAGTGACGAAAGTATTATTGTCATGGTAACGTACAACGACCATACGGTGTGGATAACACGGGTCGTGCGATCGTATTAAGTGCATCAATCCATGATTTAAGATAAAGAATTCGGCCGAATGCTACAATTTTTATTTGTAAATTCAGGCTACCTAACGTTCATTGTTGACTGATTCGTTACGTCTTGGCAGACCCAAAAAGTGGAGCCATCTTGAATTTCAGGCTTGCTTGTAACGTCTCATTCTTATACTGGACTTGATATAATTAGCATAAATAATGGACATAACCAGAATTTAATGAGGGAAAATTCACTTTAATCCCTCATTATGAACCCTGGAAGTGCCTGCGCCGTTTTTCTTGTGTGATGATGGGTCCAAAGCATTGATTGGCTTTATCACTTAGTTTAATTTTTTGCGTAACAAAGGTCAATTGATTTGATCATTATTTGACTGGTCAGGAGGTCGTGTGGGGGTCCGGGTCCATTGTATGTGACGGTTAACATATAGCTCGACTCAAAATGTAAAGTCAGGCATTAGATATTTATTTTTACAGAATTTTTACAAATCTAACTTAAATGTTAGGCATGAAGTAAAATGCACGCCAAACCGATTACGAGCTCGTAAGCAAGTTGGCAAAGACGTCGAAAATGTAAATAAATAACGTAGAGGGTCGAGTCTTTCTTGCATTTTTACTTCAAGACTCGATCTGACCCTTTAAACACCAAATTCAAATAATCGTATACTAAGATATTAAGAAGAAGAATAGGGAAGGGTGATGAGTTTTAAAAGATTTTATAGGTTTGGGGAGGAGAATTTGTAACTCTAAAAAGTCCCTATTGAAACGTGTTACATTCATTCCTATTAGTTCCATCCGAGTTTTCAGAGGGCTCCACACGTTCCAACTGGTGATTTTTGCTCAATTTTCAGACCAAATCTAAAGTAAACTAAATTACAACTAAGCTAAACTAAAAATTAATAATTAAAAGAAAGCTAGTTTCGTTTAGTTTAGTTTAATTTTAGGCTGAAATCTGAGTAGAAATTCCGCATAAACCTCGTAATGCCCTCTATAAACTTAGACGGAATGAATCTAAGACGTTTTACGGGGTCTCAGTTACAAATTCTCCGCCCCAACCCTACATATTCTTGGTTTTAACGATGCTTGATCCCTATTTTCCCGCACCTGGTAGTAGATCTGAGATACGAAGATTTGGAGTCTAAAAGGACTTCGTGTTTTTATCCCGGTCTAATATTGCAACTGTTGGCACCCAGAAAGCCGCAGTGACGTAATTTTCGTGACATACTTCCACAATGACGTAACTCCAACTACGCACGCTTTAAAGGCGGGTTGCGGCCAAACGAAAGTATGCAGCGTATAGAGAACTGACACGACGTAGTATTATTGTATATAATTGTATACTGGAGCCTTAATGGATTAGCTGCAAGGGGCACTGCAGAGAGAAACAGAAGGGCGTCATACTGAAGCCGATGCTGTTAAGAGTGATTTCTTAGACCTAAAACGCGCGATTTTTGTTGTTGGAGAAAACAACGTTATTTTTAAGCCTAAGAAATCCGCTCTTCCGTTGTTTTTCTCTCCATTTTTATGTAGTGCACCTTGTAGTTATGCCCTTCAAAACCCATACTGGTGCCAATATGGCGGCAAATGTCACTGCTCTATAGCGCCATCTAGAGCTATCTGGCTGTCTGTAGCGACTGTTCGCAGCGAGCAAATGAATGCACAAACAAACATCTTTTAACACAACAAACAAGCCATGTGCCTCCTTAAATTAATGTTTAAAAATTTGTCCCATCCACGTTTACCTGGAAACAAGCTGTAAATATTAATGATATTACCGCCACTAGATGGCGCCACGGTAGAATACAAAGAAAACGCCGCAGGGCCATCTTGTGGCAGTAATATCGTTAACCTTTACAGCTCCGAGGTGCGCGAGAACGTACCAAATTTTTAGTCAATAATTAAGGAGGCACGTGGCTTGTGTGTTGTGTTAAAAGGTATTTCTTTGTGTATTCAATTTGCTTGCTACGATCAACCAATAGAGAGAACTCGATGGCACCAGGTGCTGCAGATTTTCGTTTGCTGGAAACCCGCCTTTAAAGGCGCCTGTTCACTATTTCGATAGCGTTACCCATATTCTAAACGCAGCATCCACGTTCCAGGTTCTCCGCCACCCCATAGGCTGGTATGGGTCACGTGAACTCGTTTTCGCTATTAAAATCACGGCGCTGCTGCGAATAGTGTTGTTCCGTATTAAATTTACCGCTATTTTCTTAATAGTGCTCGAAGATTCTACGGTGCCCCATCTAAGAGTTGAAAAGGTGAAAAAGCGCCTTTAAGCTTCAAATTGTAACTAATCGTCGGGGACCTATTTGTCCCTGGCAGGTCTAACCTTGGTGGTAAGGCAGTCGTGAACCTACCCTAGCCATCCTATTCCAATCTGTTTGGCCATGCTATTTTGTTTTTAAACTAGTTTTATTTCTGTCTCATCCACATGCTTTTAGTTTCTGATTTTGGAAGAAAAAAATCTCCTTTTAACCCACGCTTGTCATTACCCTCCCCTTTTAGGCTAGCAGTCAGCGATCTCCAGGTCCTTGCCAGTCCTGTTTCTCCAGCAACAAATTATTTTTATTATTATATATTATTATTATTATTATTATTATTATTATTATAAAAGCTAATGCAATGGAATTAACGCATTCCAGAAAGGTTCTGTATGAATTGCTAGCACTGAAATTGAGCAGTGAAGTGAGACGGGGATTTTTTTAAATCCTAACACTCGTACTGTTTTAGTCCCTCCTCAGTCATCCTAACTAGCTCTCCTCTTTTTCTTAGCGTCACCAGAAAACCTACACATTTCTCTGAGAATTCCTAGGACCTTTCGTTACCTCTATGTCATACTGGTAATATTCCTCAGCTCCTACACCAACCCCACTCCCCGCAACATTATTCCCATAAGCACTCCCAATAATAGATCCATACCCATCACCCTTCCCGGGTAATATCCCGGGTCCAATTGAGCCATAACCCCCTCCAACGGGTCCGGGTTTGTAACCACCTCCAGGTCCATGTCCAAAACTTCCTCCACCAACGGGTCCCATGGATCCATGTCCGTAACCACCCCCGACTCCGTAGCCACCACCCACACTTCCATAGCCACCGCCGTATGGCCCTTGGCCGTAGCCTCCGTACTGGCCGTAGCCTCCTCCATATCCTCCCCAAGGCCCACCGAAACTGTTACAGCCACAACAGCCAGGGAGAGAGAACGTATCCGGTAGTAGTTCGTGTGGATTGTACGGGTTCACTGCGAGTAAAACGTATTGGCGGTAACTCTGCTGGCATTGTCCGTATCCAAATCGGCTGCAAGGGGACTGCCTGTAGAAAAGAGAAAATAAAAGTCAGCTATACACCTTATGGCAATGGACGAGAGGTTTGATTAAGTTGGAAATCTCCTACACCCGAGATTTAGACTTATAAATGAGTTTTAAATCTTGTAAATCTTTAAATCTTCTAAATCTTTTGTAAATCTTTAAATCTCTGCAAATCTTCACATAAATTTTTAAATCTTCAAATCTGTAAATCCATGCAAAACTTTATGTAAATCTTTAAATCTTCTGCAAATCCGTGTAAATCTTGAAAAAAAAAACTGATGTAAATCATTAAATCTTACTTAAATCTTTAGCAAATCTTTAAATCCCAGTGAATCTGCAGATCTTCATATAAATCTACAAATCTGTAAATCTGTGTAAAACTGCAAAACTTCATGTAAATCATTAAATCTTACTTAAATCCCAGCAAATTCGTAAATATCAAATCCGTTGGAAGATTTACAGATTTACAAATCTCCTACACGGTTTTTTGTCTTTGTCGAACTCCTCGGAAATGATTCTTATAAGGACAGTTTGGAATATAGAAGGCCTGCCTGCAGTGAGGTTTAGGCTTAACGCACGCTATAAAAACGGTTGTGATACATACATGAATGTGTATCGTACCATATTGATTGTTTTAATTAATTGTGAGGAACAGTAAAACACAATAATATGTAATTTACGTATAGTTTACTACTGTGCACGTGAAATATAAATTGTTATAGAGCAGCTATATAACGCCATAAAGAGCAGCGTCAAGTGACGTCATATTGCTACAAGAGAGATACCTGCAAGGGGCACTAGATTGAATTGGTGGGTTAAACAACGGCACTTCTAGTCAAGCCATGCTTTGAGAGTGGATTCCGTAGGCTTAAAAACCGTTGTTTTTTCCAATCCCTTATGCTGCTTAGGTTGTAATTGGAAAATAAATGTTCCACTTGCTTAAAAATGTCAAAATGTGTTTAATTAATGCTCTTGGGGACAGGCCTAAAAGTGTGACTTTGTTTTTTCCCTGTGGTTTCCAAGTTTTTTTTTTGTGAAATATCGGAAAATTCCCAGAGTTTTTCCTGGGTTTCAAATGCAATTTAAATTTCCTGATTTTTCCAGGTTTTCCAGATTGGTGGGACCCCTGTTGCAGCTCAACGACCGGCTCCATCAGGTGCTAGCTCCGTAGCCAATATGGCTTTATTTATAGTCGGTGCTCTCTGTTTTGGCTGTGTTTCTGTTTTATCATTTGTCTGATGAATTCATTACTTTCTTCGTCGATATCTACTAATATAATACTCATTCCTGCAAAATGTAAGGAGAAGGAGGAAGAAGAAGAAAGTGAAAATCAATTAATGTGAAAACACGTGCAACAATCGCTTTAAACTTGACTACAATTGCGATTCACGTCGTGAATCATTGCTACCTTGCAAACAATGCCTGGTCGCGTGAATGTGGCATTGTTGGCGGGCAGTAAGATTGGACTATTGAACTTTAGTCGTTGAGTTTTAAAAAAGACGAATCCGATTATCAACTAAAAGTGGACAACTTCAAACAAAACGACGATTTGTTCTTAATTTTAGCAGCCTGATACGATGGAAAGCCGCATTTATTTTGTAGATGCAGACTTGGAGAGCGAAATTGAATTGTTTTAAAATGGGCGGCAACAATCTTTGTATTCGTGAGCAAATGAAGGACAATTACTTGCAACAATTTGGTGATGCGTGGTGCCGACATGAATTGTTTCTAAGCTGATGAAAACAATCACGGAGATTACCTTGCAGCTGGGGGCTTGTTTGCGTACTGAATGCTGACTTTCTCAGAGATACGGTTTTTTAGCATTGAGTAAAACACAAGTATGCGTCTTTTCTGGGTCTGGGTGTACTAATGAAATATTGCAAGCGCGATTGATTTTCCTAAGAAGACCAAACACCGGGAGAGGCTATGACCGGGAGACAATCACAGAGATTAACTTGCAGTAGGGGGCCTGGAGGGTGGGGGGGGGAGGAGGAGAAGAGGACGAGGGGGAGAATAGAGGCGAATAAAATTGAAGGATCAGTCTACTAATGAATGAAATATTGCATACGTGATTTACTTTCCTAAGAAGACCAAACACCGGGGAAGGCTGGAGGCTCAATCAACCGTGCAACATGCACGGGTCCTGCTAGTACTCTTTAATAATTGTTTGTTTGCAAAGGTAGTTTTCGTGTGTGAATAAAAATTCACGTGCTGAAATTCACGTTCTTGTAGTGAGATGTTCCTTATACACTATAGTGTTGCAATGTAACGAGCAATGGAACAAAAAATACTGAATGCACAGAATGTAGAGCACCTAAAAGCAGTTTCAGCCATTAAGACACCTTCAAATTTAAAGGGCAATTACATGCATTTTGACATGCATGTTTGACTTTTGGATCACTTACACAATAACTAAACACAAGAATTGCGGTAAGAATACGTTACTTACGTCCGATATAACAATGTAATTACTGCATCACCAAAACACGACACGGAGATCGCCATTATTTTGCTGGAACGCTCAGAAATTAATGCCGACAGATGTCACTTTTCGATTTCGACTCGCAGCCGATTGAGATAGCTGTATTGACTGTGAGGAGCTCAAGCGTCCGACGGCCTTATCTGGCCGGCAGTGTAGTGGCCAGCTAAGGCCGTCAGACCCTTGAGCTCCTCACAGTCAATACAGCTATCTCAATCGGCTGCGAGTC
>JAHWFP010108327.1:0-24300 GCA_023313725.1 Lithobius niger
CCCCCCTCCTCCGCCAACTTTCTGTATCTGCCCTTGTAACCATTGCATATAAATAATTTCCCACCCCCCCCCCCCCCCCCCCCCCCCCCCCAAACAGAAGTGTCACTGTTTTCAGTTCTTGATTCACAGCGGTTCTACGAAAATACTTAGAAAAAATTGAAGGAAACCAAAAATTACAAATCACAAAAAAATTAACCGATTTAAAAATTCAAAAAAGACGTAGAAATGAACTAGAACGTTACGTTGCTTACCACAACGTTTTGATGTCAAGTGCGATATTTAAACACCGTTTTTTGGGGGGGCTACAATCGTGCTGGATGTTAAAGATCGACATTTTGCGGGAAAGGTACGCTCAGAAGGACGACTTTTGTTAAAGGGCAATTACATCCATTTTGACATGCATGCTTTACTTTTGGCTCACTAACACAATTACTAAACGCAAAAACTGCGGTAAGAATACGTTACATACGTCCGACACAACAATTTAATTATTGCGTCACCAAAACACGACACGGAGACCGCCATTGTTTTGCTGGAACGCCCAGAAATTAATGCCGACAGATGTCACTTTTCGATTTCGATCGCAGCCAATTGAGATAGCTCTATTGTCTGTGAGAGCTCGAGCGTGCGACGGCCTTAGTTGGCTGACAGTTGCAGTGGCTAGCTAAGGCCGTCAGACGCTCGAGCTCTCACAGCCAATAGAGCTATCTCAATCTGCTGCGAGTCGAAATCGAAGAGTGACATCAGTCGGTATAAATTTCTGCGTGTTCCAGAAAAACAATGGTGGTCTCCATGTCGTGTTTTGGTGATGCAATAATTAAATTGTTGCATTAGACGTACGTAACGTATTCGTACCGCAATTCTTGTGTTTAGTTATTGTGTAATGATCCTGCCCTTTAAGATTCAAGCGCTTTTCGTAACAATTGCAGGGGATCAAAGGTAATGATACAACCAACGTAGTATACAAATTTACTTGCTTGCTTCAAATTGGTCACCACAGATCATCATTAGGCTTAGCAGTAAACAGAAACAGAGAAATAACCATTACAAGAATAGTGTATATTTATTACCTGGAATTCTTGTGCGGCACTTCGTTCCGAACACAGACATTGCTCAGGATCCTTGCACCAATTCTGGCCTGTCAGTTTAAACAAATGCAAGTAAGAACATGAACATACATGCAGGATAATTGTCAATAAGAGAAACCTTTTCAACAGAACGTCCTCCCATGGCAGCTTTCAAAACGAATGTATTATATTGGCGGTTAAAAAATTAGAAAATTTTGTTTGGAATCGTTGGCTTTAGGTTCACGTTTTTTATATTAAATGCAGGAAACATTACGTTAATGGTAAATAAGTAATGCTTATTTGATATTTATTAGAGCTTACTGGTTTGTTACACCATGTGCTCAAACTACTCTACTTAACTACTATACATCATGAACAAGTGCCCAACTACCCTATTGACCATTATAGTACCCCATGTCCAATTGTCCAGTGTCCAATCACCACGCCGCAAGCAATGAGAACAAGGTGCTGGGAACAAGAAAGACCCGTTGAACCTAAACGAATTGCTGCGTCGCCTTGCAAAACCCCAAGGTCCTGCGCAGGGGACCGACGCCTAAAACCGAGTGTTGGGAAACATCGAGGGATGCAAAAAGAGGATCTAGGCCAGCAATGGGTGCCACGCGCCGCTGAGCAGCCCACTGTGGACACTCAAACAAAAAATAATGCACCGTCTCGTCACCGCCGCCACAAGTACAAAAGTGTAGAGTTAGTCCACCCCAGCCTGAAGATGTTGGCCCTGAGCTAAATATGCCGGTCAATAGTAATTGCCACTGTTTGCAACAATGGTGAGGATTCCTCATTTGTACCTCGGAGGGATGCAACAATAACCTCTGAGGAGTGTTTATCTAGACACACGCTAGTGTGTCGCCGCCAAGTAACAGTACATCATCCCATTGTAGACTTCCGATTGTTAAAAAATTGATTGTTAATGATAAAAAGGCGGCTCACTAGCAGACATGTGGCTGTTAACTGTAAGCAACTGAAAGCATATTTTAGCATGTTGAGGATAAAAGATCCCAATGCGACGGAAATGTTTCAAATTGTGGAAAATGTAAGGGGAAGGGTCAGAGGTTAAGAAAAACTAAAATTTAAAGGATGAGTGACCACCAATCATAGAGAAAAAGTAGCGTCAATAACGTTGTTTTTATGTTACTGTCTAGCTAGCTCCCATGTTAAATCCCATAGACTTTTTGCTCATGAACTTTTGCACACGGTTGCATGGTGATCTGAGCATGGTTCTTTTGTTGGTTTAGATGTTGTAGGGGTCAGGACAAATGCGCGGGAGGGTTTTGAAATTCGGCACAAGGGGATTTAAATTTCGTTTCTTTTCCAAGTTGCAACCAAAGATTTCAAGCAACATTGGCTTGAACAATTAACACTGGTCCTTAGATGATTGTAAAAGTCTGAACGAACTAAAAGCTGAACTGTAACGAAGGACAAAATAAGGAAACATTAACGTTGCCGTGGACTGCGTAAGAATAAAGGGATGCACGTTAGATGACGGTTACGCAACAATACGAGCATCCATGACCAAGCGTGGTTTTTGCTAATAACCCAAAAATAAAATGCTTCACGTTCTGCTGTTTTAGCAACGGGGGTTTCTGCATGACTAAATGTGAACGAAGAAAGCAAACGAAAAAAAATTCTCAATTTTGCTGATGTAACGGCTAATTATTTACAGACACGAAATGCCTCCAAAAAGAAAGGTAGAGCGAAATATAAGATGGTGCGCTGACTTTTTGTATGTTCAAAGTTCTAAGTTACATGTGCCTATCAACTGCAAGCAACTAAAAGAGTAGCGTGTCATGTCGAGAATAAATCCTAATGCTGCCGAAATATTGAAAAAGTAAGGGGAAGGTACAAGGATAAACAAAACAACTAAAGGGCATGCGCTGATTGAGTGAGCAAGGCGAATGATTTCAGCAATTGTTAGCCAATGTCTTCAAAAAAGGGACTGATGAAACGTGAGCATGTGACGAATGTTCGTACAATAAACTAAGCCATGTCAGTTTGGCTAATCAAACGACTAATTGGCAATAGTGAATTTGAAAATTATCAACGTGAAAATTTATAGGTATCAAATTCCTCCAGAAAAAAGGTACAGATGAAGATAAGACGGTGTAACCTTTTGTACGTTACAGTCCTATGAAAGTTATGATATCCACCCAAAACCAAAACTGGTAGAAAAACCCGCCAAGTTTCCAAAAACGTTCGGCGTTTGAAGGTAGTGATATCATTCCACCTGGGAAAGGCGACCAAGGTTAATCCTATTAGCCAAGTTAATTGCACCGAATAATACTTTGGACGTTAAATGAAAACTTGAAGATTGCTACCGCTAGTAGGCTAGCAATCTTCTAGTTTTCATTTAACTTTCGAACTATTAGTATGTGCGATTAACTTGGCTAATAGGATTAACCTTGGCGGTCTTTCCCTGGTGAAATGATATTACTACCTTTAAAGGCCGATTCGTTTTTGGAAACTTAAAGGGTTTTTCTACCAGTTTGGGTTTTGGGTGGATTGCTATATCGAGGAAGTACCAGCCGTATCCTCGAAGCCAATGTTGCAAACAGTGGTAATATGCTTCTTGTACGTATGCTTGATCATTGGTGCGCTCGGGCTTGGCTTTGTTGTTGTGAGGTTCGTAGGGTTCTTTAAATTTGCAGGTAGGTAACTGCACAAAGGAAACATCTGAATCGAACAACAATGCGTCAATAATGACTTACAAATTAACATTGAATTAACAGAGAGTAAGGAAATATTCTCCTATGTGTCGCCTTGGGCGATCGTGTACATAGTGACTGTGTTTTCGGACTTGAAACTGTGTTTGTCGGTGATAATCGGACGCCTCAGTCGATCGCAGATTGACTGTGTTTTGTTCGTGGGGCAAGCGGAAATGGACTTATGTTTTGAAATACTTTCGTTACTAAAACGAAAACGGCAAAAAAAGTAAGTCCCAACGCGAGCTTTATGAGGGGTTCCCGGGGACCCCGAGTAAAGTGAGCAGCAACAGCCCAGTGGTCAGCTTCCTCGTCTGCAAACCAAGTGAATGCCGGATCGAATCCCGCGACCGACCCAAAGAAAATATCCGGTTTGGCATGGGCATTAAAGGGTTAATAACTCTTTTTCTCCTTTCCACTCCAAGTGACAATAACAGCGCATTAATGAACGATCGTAATTATTAGCTTAGGATAGCACCATGTTTATGTTTATTCACCACGATTATTGAACTTCCCAAACGCCACCGGATACTTGCGACTGTGCTGCAAGACGAATAGTTTCCCATAAATATAAATTTGGATGGTTCTTCGAGCCGGATGCAAGTTGACACCGTGGATTTTACTGTGAAAATCTTCTTGATGTGTGTATCTTTTCTTGTTGAGTGCGTCGAACTGTAGTTACTTTTTATAAAAATGTCTCAAACTGGAGAAAAGAAAGTGCATTGGGCAGATGACCAGGTGCAGTTAACGCTCGATAAAACCCTTTGACCCTTTTGAAAACCCAGGCAGCCAAATGCCCTAGCAGCCGATGGTGACATTGTAGAACAGGGGGCTCAGGAGATTGCGTGCCATCGCCGACTAAGGATGGCCATGTTAAGAGCAATCATGTTAAAGCCTCGAGTGTTTTACAGCGAAAGCTTGAAGCGGAAAGGCGTACTCAAGAGGCAATTCTACAGCTAGAGGCAAAACAGCTTGAATCGCAAACGCAGTTAATTAAAAAGAAGTTAGAACTTTAGCATGCAATCATTTCTGTTGAGGAAGATAACTATGATGAGTCTTGGTCATCACAGAGTTGCAGCCACGACTACGACAGTGTAACCGAAAATGGCAGGACACGTAATAGCGAACATGGAAGTGTACGCAGGTCTTTAACACGGTCAAAGTTGTTGTACGTCATAGACAAAGCCAAACAGTCTACTCATAAACACTCGGAGAGCAGAAATCTAGGCTTAGCAACAAGTACTGTGGAACTGCCTTGCCACCGCGATTACTGATGCCATGAAATCGCAGTGTGCCACAGGGGCAAGAAAAGAACAATTTCATTGAGCGGCATTCTACCGGTAAATGGCCTCCGCCTTTTCAGTGGAACACCGGAGGAGTGGCCTAATTTTATTGCGCAATTTAGGTAAACCACTGAATTCTGTAGGTTCAATAATATTGAATACATGGCTCCGCTGCAGAAAGTGTTGAACGGTGCCGCTAAAGAAGCCGTTCAGGCCTTTACGGCTGTGCCTGAAAATGTTAACAGGGTTATCAGAACTTTGGTAAGATGGTTCAGTAGGCCGGATTACGTTGTGGAGTGTTTGATTGCCAAAATACATGAAATGCCTTCATCTAAGGAGGAGCAATTATTTGAATGCCTGCACCTAAGGAGGAGCAATTTGATAAGTGTGGTATCAAGTAAGAAAGTTGCCCTAACTCGTACACGGGCAAGAGAGTGGTATTGTCTTCTGTTATCTGTCAGAATGCAATCGAGTTGCCTCCCGCAAAAGTAGATTTAAAAACAGAAGAAGGCTCTATTATGCTGGAATGTGGCGTGCCGCCATATTTTAAGGACGAAACTTCCGACTTTCTACTGAGCCAGAAATCATATGAAAAGCTACAAAATAAAGCAACAAAGGAACGCGAGACTGTGAATGCTAAAAACTAAGTCAAAGACTGGTGTAAAAAGAAACAAATGTAACGAGAAATGTGAACAAGCAGTAGATCAGTTTATTTCAATTGGAAGATAAGGAGTTTAATGACAGTGTCAGAAATGTTGCTACTAAAGATGAGGTAATGGCTGAAAGCAGGCAAATTAGTGTCAAGGGCATTGACAATGGGCGGGAAAAAAGGGGTTACAGTAAAAAGACACCACGTTAGAGCCAATAAAGAAGCAAGAGTTGTTGCTAAAACTTCAAGGATTGACAAAAAAAGTTAAAAAGAGTGACAAAGAAAGAAAACTTAGGTTTGTCAACAGCAGAATTTCAGGACTTGCTAGCTATTAAAGTTGATGTTTTAAAACAATGGCATGTGCTTGATCCTGGGTTGGAGGGATGTCGAATGGCGCTGGTATTGAAGGGTCGTCTTTCTTTTGGAAAAATTATGTTTTGCGTAGAAAATGGTCAACAGCAAATGGCAAGAAAATGTGTGATCAGGTGGTGGTAACGCAAATACTTCAAGAGCAACTGGTAAGGATGGCACATGCAAATGGCGATGAAGAAAACGTTTGCCAGGTTGCACGAGGTATTTTCTCTGCCAGAGATGTGTGCTCAAGAAAAGAAATGGCTTGGGAAGGAATTCGAAGTCAGTCCGTCTCTTGTTGACTATGTGGTTGTGCGTTTAAACTAATGGGAAAACGTAAAGGAGTTACAGATGGATGGAAAGAATAAATTGGAGGTCTTGTGCAAAGGTCCAGATGAGGTGTTGGAAATGAAAAGTCGAAAAGGGAAAAGAAGGGTGGTGAGGTAAAATTGTACCAGGTGAATTTGACGAATCCGTTTTGTGCAGGGGTAACAACTGTGAACGAGGTAGGGGTGAAAGACATGGAAGTAGAGGGCGAGAATGAAGGCAAAAGTCCAGAGTTGGAATCTCAGGTGTGGGATACAGGAGAGAAGTCGAAAATTTTCACGAACAGGCAGGTGAAAGAAGAGGCTATTAGTGGCCCTCTGTCTGCAAAGGTTGGTGGGAAATGTAGGTTGCCAGTAATAATTATAAAGTACTAGCAATGGTCGATTTAGCTGTACTGAAAACTAAAACAGACAGAACGTTAGTGCTAGGATTATCGGGTGAGAACTTGCACTATGTGATAACTATGCAAAGTTAGTATTACCTTTAACCGACAGGTTGCAAAAGAGGGCACCAGACATAGTTGTAAGGGAGCTTTTGTAAAACAGAAGCAAGTGCTTGCTTCTCCCTTGAGGTTGGCTGCTCCTAATCCTAGTGTAGGCACTGAAGAGCACTTTGTGCTGACTATGATATTAGACAGGGGTAGTGTTGGGTTCTGTCTAGGATGAGTGTTGGTGTGTATAGTGCTCGGGAAAGGGGGACAAAGGCCCTAATGCTAAGTGTAGGGGGGTTTGCCATGACGGGTGTGTATTTTTCTCCAGTGGTGAACAGTACTTTTGAGTTGTAACCGGAGGGTTGGATTGTTTAGTGTAGTATTGTGTGATATGGAGTGTTGAGTTTATCAGGAAGTGTTGGAGCGAAAAGAAAGTTTTATTGAAGGCTTTCTTATGGTGTGTTGGTTGCATAAGTGGATGGGTTGCTTGTTGAAGAGTGATTTTCCAGAGTGCTGCAGTGTGTAATTTTGGTGCGTCGTTTTTGGTGTTGTAGCTTACTGCTTGTTGCCTGTGTTTCGGTAAATGTTTCTGCCTACCTTTGTTGTAATGTTGTCAGCGGCTCCAGTTATTGCAAATATGCGGTATAAGTGAATCACCATAGTAAATGCATAGATAAAGCTGCTCACATTAAAAATACGGTCAGTTAGCAGCCAATGCAGCCCTAAGCACGATACAAATGCAAGGCGGCCGAGTTGTGCTGTAATCAATAACGAAAATGTATCTTGGATAGAATCTGCGAGTTGGTACAGTTGTTCATAACGTATTAGGAAATAGTCCAGGTGATCATTTTGAGAAAATGTAGGACGAGTGATAATATCCTCCAAGTGATCATTGACTGTCGAAATATACTCCGAGCACAAATTGGCCGTAACAATGAAAAAGATGATGACAAAGACGTCATGTGCATTCAGAAAAGCCAGATAAGCTACATCGAGTATTTGTTGAGTGGTTTCAGACATCGTCATTATAAAATACCAAGCACTCTCAGTCAACGTTACACAGCCTAAAACAAAGTGAAGAATGATTTCCGTCCAGAGAAGTATTGGCTTTTTAACTCTTCCTGTCAGTTTTTCTGCAATTGTTAACTGCTTCAACATTTCCTGAAGATCTTTGGCTTTGAAAATGCAAAACAACGTCGTTATAATCATGAATGTCACAGGTATCAAAAGTCCAGCTGCATGGGCAAAGTTCCATGTTTGATTTTTTATAGTTCTTGTTAAACTGACCCTAATTTGTGCCACAATGCTACAAATTATGAGCGTTTTCATTATTGTTATATAAGCAATGCACAATGTCTGTCTCCTGCGATGCTCGCCATTTTCATTTCGTAAATTCCTTCTAAAGTCCCATGATAAAAGTCCCAACACTTGCCCTAAAACAATTACAGGCTGACAAAATTTATAAATAATGGATCGATGAAAATTCATTTTAGAAGAAAACTCGTTCGACACCGTTATTGGCGCCACACTGTAATGCATTGTGGGAGGAGTGATTACGAATGCGTCATATGGCTCCAGTATGTCACACGGCAGTCATCCGGCAAAGCATAACATTATACCAGTTTTAACAGCTATGTTTTGGTGAAAATTCCGTAAATTTATTGTATTGTATTGTATTGTATTGTATTGTAGCAATTGTATTATAATATTCAGAGGTCACATACACGTCTGAAAGTGGAAACGTTCGAGTCGAGTCGCGTTCTGACTTGGGCTCAAACATTGGGTTCGGACTTGGGTTTTGACATTGGCTCTGAAACACTTGGCCCTGTCTTTGGGTTCTGAAACATTGAATTCTGACTTGAGTTCTGACATTGTGCAAAAACTGGAATGTTTAAACTATTTCGCATGAAGCGTTACAGAACTACTAGGCCACTAAAGGTTAATTAGTTGGTTCCCGGGAGCGCACGCATGGGTTTTTATTTTTTTAGCGCGTGAAACATTTTTTTATAAAATTGTCTAAAAATAAAAAAAAAAATTGCGGTCATGCATCAGCACTTTCGTCAATCATTTCCAGAGCCGATGACCACATCAGGTCTTTGCTTCATTCACAATGATAGCCTCGAAACTAATCTCAGGGTCGTTCAGAGGCATGTCACAACTAACAACTTGGATCTAAAGAATGACTTTTATCAAATGTGCTACTTTTGCACGCTCACCCTGGAATTAAAATACGGACATTGTTCTACACAACAAATTACAAGCTACGGTATGGTACTGATTTTGTTTTGTTTGTTTAAAAAAAAAAGCCATCGCCCGCATCTGAAAAACCGAGAATAAAACGTAAGACAACAACACCGCGCGCTCGCGTCAATTTTTGTTAGTACCACTCCTGAGAACCACTTAATTAATTTTTTGTGAACTTCAAAATCAAAGAAAAAAAAAACAGAAGTCAGTTCCAGAATCTAACGCATTAATTTCTATTTGTTTAGTAGGCCAATCATAAACGTCAAAATAAACGTCATAAACGTCATAAATCCGCAGGTTGAGTGTACGCTATTGGAAATGTTGTCACACAACGAGGACGAGGAGAGGTTTATAGCCTTAACAGACAGTTTTAGCTTTAATTTAAACTTTAACTCAGACTCGTAACTCGAACCCTTCGTTCGTACTATTCTAGCCTCGACCTGAAGTGAAATTATTGGACAACCACACCCCAGCTATGTATTATTCTTCCAGGCCATAATGGATTCTCCCTTAAATACAATACAGCCTGCAAATTTTATTCCCAGAAATGTTCGGTATTTAAATGTAAGCTTTGTCACAAATAAAGTAGTTTTGCAAATTTGGAGAACTAAAATGCGTATGTTTCTTCTGGCTTGGAAAAAGAACAGATAATACCATCGTATTTTTTTAACAAGGAATGGACTGACATTCACAAACAACATGTTTGTTCAACCCAACGATGTGTTCGTGTTGGTTTCTGTCTTGTGTGTGTTTTAGTGTCTTTCGGGGTGAATGGCTTCACACCTGTTTGTGCTCTGGTTGGCTTTTTTTTATGGCTGGCACACACAAAGCTGCAGGCATAAGCGCCACATTTAAGTTGCAGCCATGGATAGTAGCATGGTTGCCCATTAAGACGAACGAATGCGCCTTTAACCACACGACATTTTGTGTCATACTAAATAATACAAACCTGTGCGATCAGTTCAAGTGTGGTCACACAATGTTGCGTATGTTGTGGGTCACGGATGAGGATTTCTCAAAAACCACGTCTTCAGGAAGTCTGCTAATTCTGATCATAGAGTCTGCTTCATATAGTCTGCTTCTAATCATACTGTTGTTAAAAAGATCGTCATGGTGATTATTACTGTCTGCAGAGTTTCCACGTGTTAAAACGCAGACGCTGAAAATCGTTTGGTGATAAAATATGGATGTTTGCCTACAAACATGTAGCTGGCTGTACAAATTGATCGCTAACATCAATTTAATAGAACTGAAGGCACCAAGGCTAAACTTTTAGATCGATTGAATTTATAAATTACAAATGTCTTTTTATTTCTTTTTGCTCGCGGTGTGCAAGTGAAACCGTCATTGAATCATTATTGAAAGTGGGTGGGATAAATAATATTAATAAACAAATACAGAATGTTAAATGTTAGAATAAGGGTTTAAAGTCAAACTTTAGATGGAACACGGACACGTTTTTACAGCAAGATTCCTGACTTTAAATTTCACTAGTAAGCTGTTTGTAAGCATTAGACCCTAACTGCCCGATTAGAAGCCCTTTAATCAAAGGCTATTCGGAGGGAACGTGTGGATGTAAGACGGTGGTAGGGGTATAGCAAGTATGTAAATCCGCTCACATTGCCCATGCACGTTAGTTTGCATATAACTAACTTTGTGTGGCCCCCACTGCTCCACGTACCCTATTTCCTTCATTACACGACAATGAATGAATAGAAGGTGTTAAGTGAAAACTATGTAAGCCTCGACGTTTTGAACCACTTCTGATTCGTTCTCAAGAGGAATCTTTAACTAAAAAAAAAAAAAACATGTAAATACAAGACAGGCTTGAGGGAAGCCTCGAGTAAGAGTAAAATTTAAAATTTAAAACATTTTGTTTGCGCCCAGACAGAACCGGGACATAGTCACAACTAAAATTAAAAGGAGAGGGACGTAAAGTGTGACTAGTTTCCTGATACAAGCCTAAGTGAGGAAATTCAGACAGTTCCACTATTCATATGCTGGTACTGAGGATTCTCTGGTGGCGAAATTTGGTAACATTATATTGTTGAAGTAATTTGAAATACTGATGATATTTTGGTGCAGAGGATAAAATGTGATTAAGAACGGGCGGAGAACAGAGTGAAATTGCAGATGGTTTCAAGATTAATTCTGATAAGAGTGTTTGGAATTTGCAAACCCTAGTCCGATGCAAACTCTGGGCCCGGTGCATTTTTGGAGCCTAGCATTCTTTATTTTTAGAGCCATTCACGTAATGGTGCATTAGATATCATCAGCTGAAACACGCGTATTATAAAAACTGAGCACGGTACGCACGCAAAACCAAGCTCATCATATAAATGCACGAAATGTTGCTCCTTTGTTTGACATTACAATACGGTTTTACTGAAGTTTCCTTAGTTTCACACGACAGCACCTTAAGTATTGAATATTTGTTTCTAAAGAACCTGGTGCTCATTTGCTTTCTGGCACATTTTCTAGGCCCGGCAGTCTAGCACTAAATCAAAGAAATTTATGGTATATAGTACAAGCTTAGTACGATGCAGCAATGCTGCCTCCTTTCGATTCTCTGCTGCAACCAATTTTATAAAAGCATTATAATAGGATTCATAACGTTTTTCATTTCTTCCCTGTTGGGCTGCACTCTCCTCCTGATTTATAGAGTTTATCAATTTGATGTATAGAGTTCATCAGTTTATTTAGACACCTTAAACATATTTCAAACTTCCAGGACCAATTGCCGATTTCATCACATTGCATTGCATGCTGACGGATTCTAGCGCTAACAGTAGAATGATGGGATGTGTATCAACATCTCCAATATATTAGTAATAGTCATTAGGTAGAACCGATGCAAACTCTGCGTTGGCAATGCGGCCTCTGAATGAGCTTAAATAACTTTTCGCAGGTCTGCGCTTCTTGGATTGTCTATTAGTATTTTTGCTGCATATCTATGCTCTAGTCTAGCTCTAGCCTGATGCAAATAAGAAAAAAAAAACTATTCTGTTATAATTTAGACTACAACATAGATTAGGTTACTATCCTCTGATTGATATGAAGCGTTAAGGCTCAGTAAAACCCACTGGCAGTTAATTTTTTTTCAAATTCCTGGCTGTCTTATGACATAGCTGATACAATAGTGGAAGGGGCGTTTCTGAACAATGGTTCAGTGGTAGAAACAGTGCGTGAGCGGCTAGGGTAAGTGTGTGACACTATTACACGAACATTAGGAAGGTGACGCTGAAGTTAAAAAACTAATGGCACAATTCAGGAGATACCTGACAATGTTGGCGATAGCGGGGATACCAGCACTGGTTGCAGTGCAGAAGAGACCGCCTTGTTGCCTACACTGCCAACAAGTTGAACATTTAAATCATACGTGTAAGAAGAATTGGTGCACACATAATTGTCGTTGCTTCCATGAAGTGTGTGGATGTTCTTCTGCTTCCTTTGCAAATAATTTGTACAATGGTTGTGTCTGATGCTATGCATTAGCTTAGTTTGCACCGCCAATACTACAAAGCGGAGAAGCTAAGACAAAAGGGCAACTAAATTAGCCCTCATAATGTGGTTGTGTCATGCCCTTATCCTGGCTGGTTGTGCTGCTATTTTCTTTTTATGTGCCGAAGAGTTTAGTGAAATTTGTTCGTCGTGCATACTTGCGTAGGCTTACAGTGTTGTTTGAAAACCGATTGGGAAGCGTGCATTAGTAAAACTGTGTTTAAATCCTAGTTAAAATTATTTGCGTAAGTTAGAGTTTAAAACTAGGTAGGCGACTTGAAAATCTGTGGCTTAGTAGATAAGCACTTTTCTAGTGGTCTCAAATGTCTTCAGTTGGTGTTAATTGAACTGTTAAAGGTTAAATTACTTTTTGAGGGCATATTGTATGCCAGTGGCGGGTGAAAAGTCTGTAACACATGTAGTTATCCCAGCTGTTACCTTGGACATTAGTTTAGCAAATGCAGTGAATGCTGTTGCGAGTGATAGCAATGTTGTAAATATTAACCCTGTAGCCAAAGATTCCGATTCCGATATGTCGGGTAAATCGTCAGAATTGTATTCCGAGTTTGATACGGAAACGGACACCTGGGAAAAATACTCACATAGAATTGGTTACTTTTCAGGGCTAAAAAGGTAGCTGCAACCGACAAAATTGATGTTTTAATGGCGTCGGTCGGTCAACAAATGTTTGACAGGTTTCTTAATATCATTTCTCCTCAGTTACCAAACGCGTTAACATATGTATGATGTTTTAGTTAAAACGATTTCAGACGACATTGAGCCATAACCGTCAGTTGTGTCGGAAAAAGTTAAGTGTTTTTGTAGGATTAAAAAAGCTGATGAATCCATTAACGAATATATTGCAGCGTTAAAAACTTTAACTAAGCATTGTGACTTTGACAAAATTACGGAGATTAATAATGAAATGATTAGAGATAAACTTATGGGGGGGGGGGGTCTACTAGGATAGGATTCAAAGGAACTTCTTAAGGAAATCCTAGATTTAAAAGCTACTGTGTTCCTGGCATTATCTCTAGAATCAGCAGAGGCTGATCAGGCCGAAATTAGAGCAGCTTCTAAAACAATTATTTACGTTACTCAGAAGTTTAAAGAGTAATGTAAAGTTACTCATCCGTAAAGTTACTCATCCGTGCAAGTTTAAAGACTACGTTTGTGGCCGTTTCACACCCAAGGGCACTTAAAAGCTGTCTGCAGGAAACCTAGCAGTAGCACTAAACATCCTAAAATGAAAGAATTTTGTATAACTAGCCAGAGTTTCACCCTCAAGGTTAAAAGTAAAAACAACTACAAAAAGAAAATGCACCATGTTGTTCAGAATTCCGACAGCGAATCAGATTCAGATAATAACTTAGTGTTAAACAAGATTAGTAGTAATTCTGGAAATGAGCCGCTGTCTGGGGACGATTACATTCTCGAAAACAACACTGTGGGAATATACAAGGATGATGACGGAATTTCGGTTCCTTTAATGACTAAAAAGATTTTAGTTGTTAATTCTCATACTATGCGTAAGTGGAATATTCCAGTCCGTCTGAATGGAATAGATTTGTTAATGGAACTCGATTCTGGATGTGACGGAACGGTAATTCCAATGGAGTGGTGTCAGAAATATTTTTCGAAGTGTACACTTAAAAACAGTCCTTTTTCAATCCATTCATATACTGAAGGGGAAGAGCGGGCCATATACACAGTAAATTTAAAGGTAACTTTAAATGTGCAAACTGAGTATTTAGATACCATGGTTTCCAAGCATTATAAAGCAGCTATTTTGGGCAAAGACTGGCTTTCGATTTTTAGGATTGACTACAGTCCTTATTATGACTTACAAACCAAGGTTAAAAGTGTCAAGAAAGTCTAAGTAAATGATCCTGCTGTTAACACTAAAGAAATTGAACCTGGTTGCCCCGAATTTTTTGGACCTGGTTTAGGGAAATTTTCTAATTATAAAGCTAAAGCACAGCTTAAGGCAGATGGCAAACCAGTGTACAGGAAATACACCCAGTCCTTTTAGCATTGAAGTACAAAGTAAACCAGGAAATCAGTTGTCTAGTAAGCCTGGGAATCCTGGAAACAGTGGACACATCCGAGCGGGCATCTCCAATAGTGGTGGTTTATACGGCAAATGGTGAAATTCGAGTTGTTGGGGATTACAAAACCACTGTTAATCCCAGCTCAAAGTTGAGCATTATCCTGTTCCTATGGCCACTGAACTTTTCAGTGAGCTGGCAGGAAACAACCTTCAGCCTTATAGATCTTAAGGATGTTTCCTTACAAATAGAGCTCGACCCAGAGTCGCAAGCTGCTTTGACTATTAAATACACCACTAGGACTTTTCAGGTGGCTTAGGGTTCCTTTAGGCCTAGCCTCAAGTCCTGGAATTTTTCGAAGGTTAATGACAAAAATAACAAGTAAAACTCCAAAATGTCTTCCGTTTTACAATGACATTCTAGTCTGTGGCAAGGGTGCAAAACATGACGAGTCACTAAACCACTTATTAACAGCTTTGCAAGACACTGGGGATCGAGTGCAGGTTGTCACGTCCTGAATTTAAATATTTGGGTCACATGATAAATGCTGAAGGTTTGCACACGTTGCCTGAGGTAATAGAAACCATTACTAAACTCCAAATCCTACTAATATTCCAGAGCTCCAGAGTTTTTTTGGGGTTTGTTAATCACTATTCCAAATATCTGCCTAACTTGGCTTACATTCTGGCCCCAGTAACCCGGCTGGTGAGCCCTAAGGTTAGGTTTGTGATGCCTCACCATACGGCGTAGGCTCGAGTCTTATGCATGTTATGCTTAATGGCGAGTCATGGCCTATTGCTTTTGCTTCTCGAAAGCTCACTAAGGCAGAACAGGCCTACAGCTACTGAAAAGAGTATCATGTTCTTGAATTTGACCTATTCTTTTGTGTTTATGAAATAAATTTAATTAATAGTGGAGGTGTGAATAGTTAATAAGTATCAAAAGGTTCAGAAAATGAGTGATGCTATCTTAGGTTGAATTGAGAAATGGTCATTTTGATTGTAAACTGGCCTGGGGAGTAAAAAGGTTTCACGAATACGTATATGGCAGAAATTCATACTGAAGTCTGATCAGAAGGGTCTGGTATGGATTTCTGGTCCTAAAGTTGGTATACCTCAAATGGCAGCAGCAAGAGTACAGCATTGGGCAGTCCTTTTGAATGGCTACACTTATGAGATCCAGCACATGCCAGGAAAGGAAAACGTAACAGCTGATGCATTGTCGAGCGCTGGAAACTATTTCAAATTTGCCTGTTCAAAACGAAACACTGATAGCTGAAAGTCGCAAAGATCTAATTCTTTGCAGGGTGTATGAGTATGTTCATTATGGCTGGCCAATTAATTGTGATGATCCAGATTTAAAATCTTACTTCATCCGCTGTAATGAAATTATGGTGGAATCAGATATACTGTTACGGGGCTACAGAGTCATTATTCCGACAGCCTTACGTAAACAAATGTTGCGTGATCTTTATAGTGCACACTCAGGAATTGTTAAGTTGAAAGGCTTAGCTAGAGCAAAAATATGGTGGCCGTCGATTGACGACGCCATTGAAAAACATTAAATCTTGCACTAACTATTACGAATTTGAGAATACAAAAGTGTCAGGTCCTAAGCACACCTGGAAATATCCACTGAAATCTAATGCCAGGTTCCACGCCGATTTTCTTGGGCTTATTGACAACTATATGTTTCTTATCATGGTTGATGCTTACAGCAAAATTCCATTCGTACACAAAATGAAGTCAACCACGTCTGCTAAAGTAATCGAGATATTCAATACCCACATTGTTGAATGTGGTTTGATCGATTGTCTCGTTACGGACAACGGATCTCAATGGATGTCAGCCGATTTTCAAAACTGGTTAAAATTGAATGGCATTAGACACCTAACCGGTCCTACTTATTCACCATGGGTAAATGGTTTAGCGTAAATCTATGTTTGAAATTTCAAGAGAGTATACAAAGCTGCTCGGCATGACGGCAAGAAAGTATTGCTGCTTACATATTATCATCAAGAATCACACTTGTGGCACGGTCAATAGTTAGCATTATCATCCCTAGCTGTTATCTTATCCCATTGAAGCTAGGGATACTAACCTCTCTCAACTAGCCTTAGGAGTGTGTTGCCATAGCTTGTATTGACTACCATGCCATGCTAATGACGTTGTGATCATGTGACTATTATGTAGTTTATCAAAGAGCCCGTCGCTAATAATAAATGTCCACAGTTTGCTAGCCTGCGAAGTGTCTGCTCCTAAGTTATTGATCTAGGTAGAACCCATGTATATGCACAACACCATACACTACAGATTCGTAGGTTGATAGCAATTCCAGTGAATTTAGGAAAAAAAGGTCCGAGGAAAATGGTCTGGGGAAAAAAAGGTCTGGGGGAAAAAAAGGTCTACATAAAAAGGTCCGGGGAAAAAAAGTCCGTAGAGAAAAGGTATGGGAAAAAGGTCCATGGAATAAAGGTCCGTGGAATAAAGGTCCAAGAAAAAAAAGGTCCGGGGAAAAAAGGTCTGTGGAATAAAGGTCCGTGGAAAAAAGTGGCTTATAATCTCCAAAGTGTTCATCAGATTCAAGGTTAAGTAAATGTACCGGCCTATACATATACTATAGTGTGAACACAAAAGAACATATACTATAGTGTGAACACAAAAGAACATATACTATAGTGTGAACACAAAAGAATACTCTGATTATAAAAATTAATGCCCTTATTACTTAATGTAAACCAATGCGGTTTGAACTGTCTTGCCTCGTTGGGGGGTGGGGAGGGATGGAGGAACACGTAGCCTAATTCGATAAGCAAATGTTCGACAATGTTTGTGTTGCCAATTATTTGCCGCATATATACTTACCCTCCGCTCAGCTCTGGTTTCATTTCACTCCTTTAAGAGGCTAAGTTCCGCGCAAGATTTTATTTTCCGGTTGTAGTTATTGCTCCCTGACTAGGCTTCTGTTCGTATTAGAGCAACCAATACACAAGGTGACTCGGTAAGCAGAGTTGAAACGTAATGTCCAACAATAATCTGATTTTTTTTTCAACTTTTATGCCTTTAATTAACTTAGAATCTGATGAACAATTTAGACGTTATAAGCCAAAATTTACCAGTGCCTAAGTCGTTCTATTTAACATTTCCATGGACCTTTTTTCCTCGGATCTCTTTTCCCCGGACCTTTTCTCCACGGATCTTTTTTCCTCGGACCTTTTTTGCACAGACCTTTTTTTTCCCGGACCTTTTTTACCGGACCTTTTTTCTGCGGACTTTTTTTTATCGGACCTTTTTTCTCGGAACTTTTTTTTGCGGACTTTATTTGCGCGGACCTTTTTGCGCGGACCTTTTTCCGCCCTCCATTCGAGCCATGTATAGCGGCGTCACTTTCGGTAATGTGTTCTTAAAAATCATGCTCATCTCTAGAGTTTACATGAAATTCGGTAGAATTCACCAACCCTTAGTGGGGTAGGGGAAGGTGATGTTACTTCCGTCACTGGTGGTGACAGGGAAAAGTAATTCCAACCACGTGTGCGATACGTCACTTCTTGGTAATGTAATGACGTCATTTCTGGTCACGTGAGGGGATAATATCACTTCTAGTCAACAGGTTGGTGATGACGTCCTTTGGTCAAGGGAGACAATGTTACTTTCGGTCATGGGGGGGGAGGAGATCGTGACGTCATTTCCGGTCACGTGGGTAATGACTTAACTTCTGGTCATGTGCAGATGTGATGACATCATGCTCGTGTGTCCGTCTCTGATATCCTTCACCTCTACTGCCGTACAGTAAATTAAGAGATAGGCATAAGTGTATGTGTCACCACCGAGTGTGTTTTTGGTCGTTGGGAATTTAACACAATCGTAATGAAACAAAAGAACCAATCGAATTCGTTTGCACGAAATGTTTAGAGTTTAACTCTAGGGCATTGTTATAACTTTTGAGAGGTTGAATTTAAACGTTGCCTATCAACGAGGCCATTTCACTTTAATTCAAAATAATAAAAAGAACATTTTCTCTTATTCAGCACGAACGCTTTCCAAATATCTAATGGCTGAAGTTGAACAAATTAAAGCAACAAATTTACTACGGGTTAAAGTATGGTTAACGACCACTTGCATTGGACAATAAATGGTATTAACGGTAAACAGACGTTTTTGCAATGCACGCAGGAGTTGATGCCTTTAAAAACAGGTGGGATTGCTAACCGAGTTTCGATTCTTTAACTCGTCGGCAGTGTGTGTCTCCACGTACAACCCAGAGTGGTGAGTATCTTTCATTTTCGTTTGTGGTATAAAAAAAAATTATATTTTTAATACATTAGCGAAGAAATTGCAACGTTCCCGTTGTTAAAAAAAAAAAGGAAAAAATGATATCACAGAAAAAACCCAATTGGCTGAAAAAACCCGCCATTTTCGATAATACAAGTGGTTCTATCAGAATAAAAATGGCTGCTACCAAGCTGTATGGTGTACCAAGCCTAACCCATGTACTGGCCAAAAGTGTTCCCCTTAGAGAGTAGTGATATCACCACAGCCAATGAACAACCGCCGACCTATGCCACTGACTATTATGTCAGGCGTTAAATGAAAAACTTGACCATTGCTACCAATAACAGAATGGTAGGGTTGTTCCTTTAAACCTTGATCTTATAGTCGGTGGGATTAGCTTGGTGGTTGTTCGTTTGCGGGGGCAATATCACTACTTCATTTTCAAAGGGGAACACCTTTGGATGGGTTAGGCTTGGTATACCAAGAAGAAAACTTGGTAGCAGCCATTTTTATTCTTATATCACTACTTGTATTGGCTGAAACTGTATCTTTCACCCAAGTGGTTTTCACCCAATTCTGCCTTAATCTGCTGCGTTTGGCCTATGTATCCTATGGCGTCACTGGTAGAGGTGGCACAACACCAACATTTTTTATCCCGGTAACATTTTTAAAATTATCGCGATTATCGATAATATCTCGATAAAACAAATATTTGAGGCTGGAATAACCATTTTAATTTTGTTAATTAAAAAAAACCTTGGCTGAAACCTACAGTGCAACCTTCACGAAATTGAATTGAGTGTCACTAGCAATCTGGCCAACAGACATACAAATTCACGTACTTGTCCATTACTCTCTTACCGTGTAGAAACAATTCAGCAGTTCTGCTGCTACGTAATGCTTAAATATTGTCTGCATTAAACTAACTCTCCAATCAAAAGTGGTTAGGAACAGTATTGCACACTTGGTTGGAGAGCCCTTGTAATTCAACACGCAACGTTGCAAAACCGCTTGTTTCTAGCTATTACGGTTTCCGAGATATGACAATTTAAGCACCAGGGTAATTTTACCGATAATTCGATAAATCAGAAAAAGGGCGATACGATAATCGACAACAAATTTTATCGTGATATCATCAATTATCGTGCCACCCGTAGTCACTGGTACAGTATATTGTCTATGTAAGTTTCACTGAGAAGCCAGTCTCTGATCTCTGCTGACTACACTATGTGGGCAGCAACTTACAAGAAACCATTCAATGAAATGTTTGGAGGTTACTGTACAAGCTGACCTAAGATGGGACACACATATCAACAGTATCATTGGCAAGGATTCCCGTACCTAAGATTTCTTAGACGTATCCTTTGGGATTTCATCCGTGACACGAAGTCTGCCTATCTTGCCATGGTTAGATCACTTCTTGAGTATGCAGCAGCTGCATGGGACCCATGGTAAGTAATCACAATAATACGTTAGAAATGGTTCAGAGATGTGCCGTCAGATTTAGTTTAATTTTTGTTTTTTCAATTTTATTTGAGGAAGTTTTATGTTTATATTCAATGTGTATTATCTTTACTTTACTTTACACAGCTGTGTGTTTTCAGTAGGCCTACGTCAGATCATGGACTTACATACTATAGAGCAGGGACAATAACGCTATACTAGATACGAGCTAGCTTGTGGAGAGATAGCGACAAGGGGCACTAGATTAAAATTGAGGGAAAACAACGGCACTTCTATTCAAGCCAGTGCTTTGAGAGCGGACTTCTTAGGCTTAAAAAACTTTGTTTTCTCTACTCTCTTATGCTGCGAGGTTGTAATTGGAAAAGAAAAGACTCCACTTGCCAAACATTTTACCAACTGCCAACAAAGCGACATAAATCGCACGTTTTAGACCTAAGAAATCCTCTCTGACAGCATTAGCGTCTGTAAGACGCCTTTCTTTTCCCCCTCCAGTGCCCCTTGCAGCTAGCTCAATTACTGGCTCCACCCTAGAGTTATACTGTATACAGTATGTCCGACACCTTAAGAAGTCCCGTCCAGGTGAAATAAAACGCTAAGACTTGGATGTGGGTCGCTGATAATACCATGATCGTATAGGAAGTCGCCTATGGGAAATCCGAGGATGATATACAAAATGACCTTGGAGGTCATATTCAAGGTCATCCAATGTGTAACTCCTAAACTACGCACGATACGAGCATAAAGTCAATTAGAAAGTTGTGGGGGATCGTGGGACGAGTACAACGCAGAAAGCAGAACAGAAATCGCATGCACTACAAGGAAGATATTGGCAAAAGAAGGCGAGTGGTGCAGAGAAGCCATCCTTGGAGCAGCAGGAAGTACAGAAATAGGCCTATTGAACCATTAAACGAAACAGCAATAGGGAAAGCAAACATTCTTGCCTTGTTCTGGTAATACTGTAAAATAAACTTCAGGGCAGATTTCAGGCAAAAGGCCCGAGTGGGCAACCCCTTAAAGGGGGATTTTGTCCCAGAAAAACTGATCCATCCTCCCCATCGCCCTTATGCTAAGTCAACACCCTGAATTCAAAGTTAAATTTCCCAAATTCCATTGAATGGAAAATGTAAACTTTAGTAGTCGGGGCCGTGCCATACGGGGGTAGGCGGTGGGAGAGCCTTTCCCCAAAAATGAATAACTGGGGGCTCCAATTATTTTAGTTCACTTTCACTGAGTAGCGCTTCTAAGTAAACAAAATGTCAATAGAGGTTACAATTGAAAAATATGTCAATAAAGGGTGCCTATAAGTAAAATTTGTTATACAGTGAATCTTAAAAAGAGAATTCATAGCTCCAGTTAAGTTAGCGTGAAGGGGATGGGGTTGGATGGATAAGATTTTCGGGGACAAGGGGTGGGCCCTTTCAGGGCTTGCACACCGAGCCTTTATGTTTTAAATCTGCCACTAACGTTTATTTTACAGCATTACCGGAATAAGGCAAGAATGTTTGCTTTCCTTGTTGCTGTTTCGTTTAATGGTTCAATAGGCCTATTTCTGTACTTCCTGCTGCCCCAAGGATGGCTTCTCTGCACCACCCGCCTACTTTTGCCAATATCGTCTTTGTTTCGTACGCCATTTCTGTTCTGCTTTCTGTGTTGTACTCTTCCCACAACTTTCTAATTTACTTTATGCCCATACCATGCGTAGTTTAGGAGCTACACATTGGATGATCTTGAGTATGACCTCCAAGGTCATTTTGTATATCATCATCGGATTCTCCATAGGCGACTTCGTATACGATCATGTTATTATCAGCAATCCATATTCAAGTCTTAACGGTTTATTTCACCTGGACATACTGTATAATAACATGACATTATTATCATTGCTCTATCATACTACGTGATAGTAGTGTGATACACCATGTCCAAATGTAGATCTAGAGCAGTGACGGGGCGTCGGAAGAACGTCTAACTGGAAAATCGTCTAATGGGATAATTGTCTAAATTTAAAATCTGCATAAATAAAAAATCTGGAAAATCGCATAAACGGAATATCGTATAATGGATAATCGTATAATGGATAAACGTCTAACTGGACAATCGTCTAACTGCGGTTTCTGATGTTATATGTAAAGCCGCACTGAGCGCGACTTTTAGATGATTTTCCATTACATGAAGTTCCTGTTAGACAATTTTCCATTATACGAATTTCCTGTTAGACGACTTTCCCTTATACTGTTATACGGTATACGTTCTTCCAATTATACGATTTTCCAGTTAGACGATTATCCCTCGCCCCGCAGCGACAATAACGCCATACTGGTACGGGGTTCAGCATGCGCTTCCGGTCGTTGATATCCGCACTGGATATCCGCAGATGTAAAAACATTAGCACAGCTGCTATGAGAGCGGTTTCTTGCATGCGTTTGTTGACAACTGCTGTAATTTTCAGGGAGTGGAATCTTTTCTTTTCCGATTTATACACTTTAATACTGTATAACTATCTTCATATATAATAGGGAGCAGGCGGCCAAGTCACCGGCGTCGTCATTCCGTCGTCCAATCAAGTACCCCACGCTGTAGTGCCATCTGTGGACGGGATTCGGCTTCAAATTCGGGTTGGGACACTTTTCCAACGTCTTCGAACAGATGACGCCACTTACCAAACCTGCCATGGCGCCGTCTGTTGACTGCCTTGGACTACAAGTTCGGGTTATAACACTTTGTCCAAAGTCTTCGAAGAGATGGCGCCACTTACCAGACCTGCCGCACAGTTTTTTGGTATTGTTGTGTACCAAAGCGGCAACAAAGTTTTAGTCGTGTAGGCTGTGCCATTGTCGGCGGTTAAGCTAAAAAAAAAAAAAAAATAACCCTTGTCTGCTAAACCAGAGAACATTAAACCAAATTGGTTCCTAATTTCAGCCTGGCAGCCTGATACGATGAAAAGGCGCATTTATTTTCTAAATGTTCACTTCCAGAAAGGAGTTGAGTTGTTTTTAAGTGGGCGACAACAATCGTTGCTTGCAACAATGTCACAATGCACGGTACCGAGGTGAATTGTTGCAAAGGATTAACTTGAACATAAGGTTATTTGCTTACTGAATGCTGGATTTCTCGGGGCATTTTTTAGCCTTCAGTCAAACTTACGCATGCGACTTTCCGGGGCTGCACCAAAGGAGAAATATCACCGGGCGCCGTTTTCGGGGGGTGGGGGAGAAGGTGCCAGGGCAAGTGTGTGTGTGGCGGGCAATGCGCGCTACCGAAGTGAATTGTTTCAAAGGATTAACTTAAACATAGGATTACTTGCATATTGAATGCTGGATTTCTCAGTGATACGGTTTTTTTTAGCCTTCAGTCAAACACACGTCAGCGACTTTTCCGGGGCTGCACCAAAAGGGGAATGTCACGGGACGACGTTTTCGGGGAGGGGGAGGCGGACAAACGTGTATGGGGGAACACGTATGCGAATCCGAGCGGGGGCAGGAGTGTGGGGATTGGGGGTTAAAGTAATTGCGGGGAAAAGGGCATATGTAGGAGTCATTCACATGTTCGGTCTTCGGTTTGATTTAAAACCAAAGACCAAACACCTGAGGTGCCAGAGGGAGGCGGAGAGATATTCAGAACCCACACTATGGGAGTACAGGAAGGGGATGCAACGGGGTTCGGCAGGAGCAGGGATGTGCGGGTAGAGAGGGGGGGGGCGAGGGATAATCGTCTAACTGGAAAATCGCATAATTGGAAGAAGTATAACGGAAAACAGTATAACGGAAAGTCGTCTAACAGGAAATTCGTATAATGGAAAACCGTCTAACTGGAAATTCGTATAATGGAATATCGTCTAACTGGAAATTCGTATAATGGATTATCGTCTAATGTCCCTGCTTCGCTCGTGCTGCCGCGCTCGCTGCGGCTATACATATAACATCAGAAACCGCAGTTAGACGTTGATGC
>JAHWFP010108328.1:0-15194 GCA_023313725.1 Lithobius niger
GGTTGAAATCCAAGATGGCCGAACAGCAATGACTTGCCATAGAATGTAACCGTTTTTATTCACGTTTTCACCTGTATTTTAGTGACCAAGGCTGTAAATTTTAGCCGAAAATTTTACCAGTGTTTACCATTTGGATGTTGTTGTGGTTTACCACCTGTCAGGAGGTGATTGTTCTTACCTTTTTAGCTATTGCCTGTTTCCCTGACTAAACATCTTGTGAACACCTGGAAATTGAAATTGGATGCTGCTGGAAAACCTGGAAATATCAAAGAAAGAGATAATTAAAAAATTGTCTGAACCTGGACAGGTTGACGACACTCCCATTCAACATTTGTTGCCGTTCTTCAGTTATAAATACTGACTTTTATCATTGTTATATTTTCTCCTTCGTTCCATTTAAAAACATAGTCGTGCATTCCTATCCAGTGTATTCCATTTCATTGCAAAATAAGTTGTGTCGGCCATACTTCGAAATCCTCAAATGTACACTAAAACTGCTCGGAATAAGCCATGAGGTTACGTTATCGTTACTGAAATATCTGCTTGTACCTTCCCACAAATCATGCATTTGTCTGTTCCCAAAAGAAGAATAAAAAAAAATGTTCGTTATGGTTTTTGGCGTTTGTTTCTTAGCCGTCAGACCTAATTCAAAATAGTGAACAAAGTAGTGAAACATGTGATACAAGGTGCAAATTATGCAAGCACTGAAAATTTAAATTCGTTGTAGTTGCCAGGCCTTGTGAGTTATGCCTCGTCAGAAGATAGATATTTTACCTTACCCACAAGTCTATGCGTTAGCCTTGTCAGTATGGCTTTTGGTAGGGCTTCAGCCGTTGTTCTCAAATGTCGAGGGTTCAATTCCCTCTGACATGTAAGTCCAAAAGGCAATGGAAATAGGTTTGCATCTGTATTTATTTGTCATAAATCGAGTTAATTCTGCTTTTCATCCCGTTTAGTCATGTCGATTATGGCATATCAAATATTGTAAGTATTTCTTAGCAAAATTACTAATCTCCGCCCCGAGATAATCACAGCGATTGAAGAGGACGTTAATTAGACTGTTTGCCTCATTTTTTGGTTCGAGTTGTCATGTTTGGTGGAGTTTTTTTTTTGTAAAACTATATTAAAGATGTAAATACACTTAAATATAAATTTAACTTAAATGCGTTGCTTGCTATTATTACTGAAGATGCAACCGTCATTACACAGCTATTCCACAGTAGTTTGATGCAATTATGGTCTGCCTGGTTACGTGAACTAGAAAATGGACACAATGCAATGATTCCTGGTGCAATTTAGCCATTAATAATTGAAACCAGCCATCCTTAACAGTTCATGAGAAGTCTGAAGGAGTTTCTGTGTGAAGCGGATTAGTAGGTGCAGGTTTAGGACTTTAGGAAGTAGATTAGTAGTGGAAACATTGCCTTTATGACTCTCGCTCCAGCATCTTCCTGTCAAAACGATTTTACCAGGTTACGCACAAGGTGCTTGAAGTCCTTTAAAGTGCTTGAATTTGTTAAGAAAAAGTTCAGGGCCTTTAATTCCTTGAAATTGTTAACTGCATCCTTGTAAGTCCTTGAATTTAATTTTTCGTCCTAATTAAAAATCAGCAAGATAAAGATAAACTTGCAATTTGTTTTAAATAACTTGCAAATTGGTGGTAAAATATTGCTGGGCTTATCTTTTAAAGTCTGTTGCTCCACTTATTTTCGTCAGTTGTTTACAAGGCTATTAAAAAGAATCGAGGAAAAAATCTGTGAATTAAAGCCTACGAAAAAAGGTTTCTTAGGTGCAACTCCTTAAAACCAGAAAACAATTTTTTCCTCTAACTTTTTTTTCTCTCCCTCGTCTTATTTTCCCCTGTAGCTTTATTTTTCATCGGTCTTTTTTCCACTATTTTTTTTTTCCCATCACGTGCAAGATTAAAACGTGGACCATTTTCAAGTGTTTAGTGGGATGTTGTTGGAAAGTTTGTTGATTAAGAAAGGTCCTCGAAAAAAATTGTACTGGTCTTGGAAAAGTCTTTGAAAAATTATATTGGTTTTGAAGACGTCTAGTAGGGTTCAAAATTGAACCGGTTCAACGTGGTAAAAAGATATTCCCTGACGGACACAAGTCCACAACTCGTTGACAATACACACAAATTTTAATTTTCGCCTGAAATTTGCGGGTCATTGTCACAATAAAGGCCATAAAATCTAAAAACCACAAACAGATGATGATATGAAGCTGCATTCTGCTACGTCGCCATATTCATTCCAGTTTGGCATCCTAACTCTAATCAGCATCACATCATCTGTTTGTGGTGTTTATATTTTACGGTTTTTATTGTGATGAAAACCAGCAAATTTCAGGCGGAAAATAAAAGTTTTTGTGTAGTGCCAATGAGTTGTGGACCTGTGTCCGTCAGGGAACATCTTTTTATCACATTGAGCCGTGGCGGTAAACTAATTTTAGAACTTGTAAGCTGGTTCATCTACACGAGCATTAGTTTGCCTCTGATGACTCAACGATGCAAGAAACTTATTTTAAAAAAGAGAAATACTTGCCTCCAAACGAGATTATTTTCTATCGATACTCCAGTCACAAACTCAAGTCTGGTCACAAAGCTTTTTCGCTCACCCTTTCAATTCCTATTAATTTCCATTTTGTAGTGTGACTGCTATAATATGTTCTGTTGTAGTCATAAGATTATGAAAGGCACTTCCCACTTCAAATTCGTTGAATACGTCACTCGCTCGCCGAGTCATAAACGTGGGAGAGTCCGTTCAGAGTTTCACGTTAGTATCATGACGCCGTCCCATTGAGCGTATTGAGCCCTGCCTGCCCCGGTCATACAGAAGGAGGGAAGCCACTTTAAGTCTTAAACATTAAATGATAATGCAACAACAGTCGGCGTGTATGACTGGCCGTGTTGAAAAATTATAATGTCATGGATGTGGGAAAGAAGAAAAGACGTCTGCCTAGTCTGAGACCCGAACTTATAATACTCTTAATAGTCGGACGTGCCATTGACGATGCTACCGGGGGAGCTGCTTGACTTTTAGATCTCTGGCTAAACTGTTCTCAGTGGATATCCCAGGACATGATGGTAGTTCCTCAGGTTAGAAGGTTTTGTAGCTTCGACCCATTATTCCAACACTGCAGGTTGTTGCTATAATCAAATCTTTACCTTGTTTGTTTGTCATTTAACTTTTTATTTGAACTTGTAGTTCTCTGGTGATGGATCTTGAAGTTGAACAAAGTTTTAAGTCGACTTTTGGCACAAAGTTGTAAACAGAATTTATATTTCATAAAAGCGGCGAACACCTGAAAAAATAAGGTCAAACTTTTGTCAAAGAAAATTCTCAGCATATTAAATGCAGCTTCTTCCAACTTGACGAAAAGAAGAGCTAACTGACGTGTGGGAAAGCAGCTTTGGACGGAATGACTAATGACCTTGGTTCCTGATGCTTCCCCTCCCCCCCTCCTCCCGTTCTTCCGTAATGACTTCTATGGAATTCCTCTTGACTAATTAATGAAACACAAGAGCGCACGGCATCTTTTTTTTCTCCCCCTCTTTTATTTATTTTTTTAATCATTAGCCGCCACCCTCACTTCGTTCTCTTTTATCACTAAATCCATTGATGCTACTTCTTTTGCCGCACTACCTTTTGTTTGTTTTGTTTCGGTGTGTTGTGTAAATAATTTGGCAAAGAGGAAATCGTGAGTCATTGTCACCATTAAGAGCTTTTTGTCTTTTTGTTTTTTTTTTTGGCCGTCTTTCTTGGGAGAGTTCGTGACTTGCTTCGAAAAATACGTGTGGTTAAGTTTAATGGAGAAGACAAAACAACTCTTGATCATTCTCTTCCTTACAACGATCGTATAGGGTTCGCGTAAGCCTGGAAAAACACTTAATAGTGGTTGAAAAATCGATAAGCTGTTTTCAGACCTTGAGAGTAAGTACTAGAATTTCGACACGTGATTTTGAAAGTGCGCGATTTTTTGTTTTGAGGGAAGTGGTTCGTCGTAGTGGTTTTTTGGAGGAAAACCGCAAGCGATTCGTATTCTTCTTGGATTCGATCATCAACCGTCAAATGACCAAAGTCTCAGTAACCCATCGTATCAGTAGCCCCTGGACGTCATGTCGACTTCTCCGCATTACTTACGTACTTTCCCTCTTCCAGAGCGTGTCCCGGTTTGGAAAAGTCAATATTGAAAAGTGTAGGAAAGCATGGAAAATTGTCGCTTATGTGTTCTAACCCTGTTTGCAGTGTAAAGTCTAAACGGAGAGAAGTCTAACCGGGACCGCAAACATGAGGATTAAAGTACGTTAAAGACGGGAAAGCCAAAGGCTCACAAGAAATAACTAAATACAGATGCAAACCTATTTACGTTGCCTTTTGGACTTGTATGTCAGACTGCCTGAGCGGGGAATCGAACCCACCTTTGAAACCAAAGGCCGAGGTCCTACCGCTGAGCCATACTGACACGGCCTTTTTTAAAAGGAAACGTCCATAGGCAGCATTTAACACGTGCATATTTACATATAAACAAACACTTTCAGTATGGCTCAGCGGCCGTGTCAGTCTGGCTCAGCGGTAGGACCTCGGCCTTTGGTTTCAAAGGTCCTGAGTTCGATTCCCCGCTCAAGCACTCTGACATATAAATCCAATAGTCAACGTAAATAGGTTTGCATCTGTATTTAGTGATTAAAGCACGGGTGGATTCTGTGGACTTGAAAACGTGCTTTTTTAAGGAGCGCATTTAAGGAATACAGATTGGCCGATATCTTGAATGGAGCTGCACTGTGGTTAGGAGCACATTCAGGCCTGTCTTCACAGGGCCACACGAAAATGTTGAGTTGAGGGACCCTTCAAGTGCTAAACAAAGTGCACAACCAGAACCACATATGGAGTATATGTTCTTCAGCTTTTGGAAGGAATCTAACTGAGAGGCAATGACAGGGGGATGCTATAGTTAAGAAAGGAGTAGAGAAAACAGATCAGCACTTAGCGAAAATCTTACTCTAAAAATAGTTAAGATTTGGTAAGCTAGGGAGATACGATGATCAGGATTCGAACCGTATAGACTCCCCTGTCGTGTAAACTATCATTCCAAGACCGTAATAAAGCCCCAATCGAAGGCTATACTATAGTCGTATCCAGAGAGTGACGCGCACTGGGGGATTACCTTTTCGCAAAACAGCTTTTTGTTCCGACGTTGTTTGGTGGTGAAAAAGAAGCCAAAAAGGGCAAAAAAGGGTAAGAAAGGGGCAGAATAGGGTAATAGGAGCAAAAAAAAAAAAGATCCTGCGAATGTGCCCTTGTACTAAAAGCTGCCCCTGCCCTCGTGGGTCAAGGGGGGAGGGTTGTGCACGCCACTGGTGGTAGAAAAGTTGCTGTTATTAATGGAAAGGAAATTAATTGACAGTGCAGAACTTTGTCAAATTGTTAAAACACAGCCTTTTAAAGTAGGCCTAGATGTCTCTGTAGTTCGCCCGTTTCAATTATAGCTTCCTTTCAACAAGTGCGTAAACCAGCGTCGTTGTAATGCTCCAAAGACTATTGCAACACCAATTCCGTTTCTTCTGTCCCCTTTAGAAACTTCTGCTTTGCTTCGAGTAGCTTTTTTTTTTGCTTTGGTTTGATTTTTTGCTGCCTTTCATTTCATTTCGAGGCATTCGTGACTTGTTCCCAAAGGCGGGTTAGCAAACTTTTAAGTCGGCTGTTTTTCCCGAGTGGGAAAAAAATGGTAGTACCTAAAAAAAAATATGTTTGGTGCAATGCGTCGCCGCCGAAAGTCGTTGGAGTTAGCCTGGCCTTCTTTTTCTATTCTTTCTCCTTTGTTTAATTATTATATTATTTTCTCGACTCTTTTTTTTTTTTTTTGTTCTGTCGTTTTTTCTAGTTTTCATAATTGTTGGAATTGGTATTACGTGCGGCAAAGTCTTTAAACCCAACTCCTTTTATTTCGTCAGCTCGTCCCTTCACCTCAGCGGAGTGCTTACACAATTATTTTAAACGGTTAACAAAAATTGCGGCCGGAAATTTAAGAAAGACTTGTGCTTCTCTGCTGTGCTCTTGTGTAATTAATTACATTTGCCACGTTTTTTTTTTTTTGGGGGATGTGTGTAGCAAACGAACATTTCTGGAGTGGTAGGCATGTTGTAACGAGAGCATTTTTTTAATTCGCAGTAAAAGCAAGGCGAAACAACTCTTCAGCATGATTTCAATGAGAATTCCTAACCCAGAAATTTGTTCATGTACTAAATTCGTCCAATCACAATCGACTGACAGTGATAAGAAGATAGCTTTCGAAAGCTGCTGTGGTCTTATCACTGTCAGTCGATGTTCATTAGCTGAATTTAACACAAAATCAGTAAGGGAATATCCTGTAGCTTTCATTGGTCGACGCAGTGTAATGCAAAACATGGCCAGCACTATTTAAAGTTGAGACCGCTTCTTAGCGTGACTTGCCTCAAACTTACAATTTCGACATGACGAAGCGTGTGTTGCATTCATTTCAAATAAAAACATGTATTTTCCTACCATTAGTAGTCCTGAAGGCCTTTCTTTCGAAATATGCTGGATATCTTTCGTTTGCCTTATCTAGCAATATCACTCGTCACTCATCAACCCGCTACCACTTCCGACAGCTTCGCTATATCGTTAGACTTAACAGCCGATCACATAACCTAGCAACCAATTTGGATCGTCGTTTTGTTATTAAAAAAAAATATCTCAACAAATTTGCTTAAAAATTATCAATTATTCTTAATTAATAATAATAATAATAATAATTGTTTATTGTCACACTCTGCACGAAATACAATAGTATTTGTATGTGCACATAATTATAATTAATAAATTATTATAATTAATAATTTATAATAATAATTTATAATAATAATTTATTATAATTAATAAATTATAATTATTATTAGTAGTTATTATTAATTTTGCATAATCATTAGAGTTCAGAATAATGAAAAATGAGGAGAAATTCTCTAACTAAATACTCCACAAGCTATTGGAAATTATCATATTCTTTTCAACACTCGTGTTTTGGCCCATTAAGTTCACTCGTGATTTATTGGCAGATAATTTACCTCGTACAGTCATACTCTGTACACTTGATATTAATGTCTGCGTAAATACCATTCGTGAGTTTGTATGGCCAAAACACTCGAGGTTTAAAAAAATAATCGGTAATTTCTTTAGCTCTTGTGAAATTAAGTATACGAACTATCACCTACTATAAGCCAGTCAAAATAGGGTTGAAAAAGGAATTAATTAGCAACAAGCTACAAATTTGTGGGATGGTGTCTGGTGGCGTGCTAAACAACATACTAAAGTCCCCCGAAATCCGACCATTGCATTGTCCACCATCTTGAAAACATGGCGCCCGAAAACGGTTTTTTCAATGTATCTCGGTAACGGTTGCTCGGGCATGAAAATATGTTCTGTTCAAAAATGTGCAGCATTCAATTTTTTACAAAAAATGTAGTCTTTATTTTTTTTATTAGATTCAATGATTCAGCCAATAAACGCTGTCGAAAAATGTTGAGCTAATGTGCCATCTTAGAAAATGCGTCCGAAATAAGTGTTTTCAATGTGTCACCGAAACGGCTGTTTATAATAATGTTTAATCCGAAATTTAGAGTATGGAATTGTCTGCCAAAAGGTTCTATTCGTTTTTTTTTTAACTGAGTCAATGATTCAGCAAATGAACGGTGCGAAAGAGGCCTTCAATGCACTCAATATACATTACACTTCATATAATTGGGCGGCTTGGGGCCCAAAATTGATGGAATTTTTCACTTTCTGTGAAAAGCGTGAATAAACATGAAGAGTAACTTAAAAAAAAATAGCTATGATAGCAAGTTCAAAAAACCCCTGGGGGGGGGGTGGAAGGGGTAATTTAACCCGCCTAAAATGATAGTTATAGTGTTTTTCGTGTTCAAAGTATTCTTGCGAGCCATCTAACACCCCTAAATAGATATGCTTAGGATTTTCTGAAAGGTGGTTATCCTTTCCATCAATCCTAACTGAGATTGTTTCGCTCTCTGAAATTAAAAATAGCCGCTACACCAATTACAGTTCCGCCTTAAAATACGCGTAGGAAGGTCCCTATAACCTAAACAATTTCAGTTGGGATTGATGAAAGAATATCTCCCCACCTTTCAAAAAGCCTAAGCAAGTCCTTTTCTGGCTATTAGAGGGCTTGCAAGGGCACTTCCAATTAGAAAATCACCATACGCTTTCGCCGCTGCGCCATTACCACTTCAGCTTTAAATGGGTGTAGGACGGTCCCTATCTAAGTTAAACAACTTCGGTTAAGGTTGATGGAAAGAATAGATTACCACCTGTCAGAAAATCCGAAGCGTCTTAAATGTCCACTTCGGGCTATTTAGAAGGCTGGCACGAGCACTTTGAATTCGAAAATCAACGTACGCTTTCGCTGCTATGCCATTACCTCTTCACCTTCAAATGGGCGTATGATGGTCGCAACCTAAGTTAAACAATTTCAGTTAAGATTGATGGAAAGAATAGATCCCCACCTTTTAAAACATCCTAAGCATATCCATATTGTACTATTAGAGAACTTGCCAGTTATTCATCAGACTTTCTGTAAGCCGTTTCTGGTGAGAAGTCCATGGGGTAATACGTAGATACTATCCTGATCATTTAAATTCCTTTTTAAATAAACAGAACACAAATAAAATACATCTTCCTCAGAGATATTTAAGTTAAAGCAATTGCATTTTGGGAGGAAACTTGAAAAATCTACATTTATGCCACTTGTAGTGCTTCTCGATGGCTAAGATTACACTACTAGGTCAATTTTTGGCCAAACTGTTGCATTTAGCAAAATATTTGTATAGACAAAAAGGCTCCAAATTTATTTTTCTTAAATTATGTATAGAGGTGATTTTCTTGTAGGGGCAATGGTTTGGGAGGAAAAGAAGAAAATGTGTGTTTTGGCGCCAAATGGTGGCCATTTTTCCAATATGGCGGACAACGCAATGTTCGGATTTCAGGGGACTTTTAGTATGTTGTTTAGCACGCCACCTGGGACCATCCCACAAATTTCTAGCTTGTTGCTAATTAATTCCTTTTTTCGCCCGTTTTTTTACCTAATTTTACTGGACTATACGACGTTTCTTGATAATTAGACAATATTGTTGAGTCTTGCCTTAGTGTGTACAATATGTGTACATGTATAGCTAGCTGTATGAAGCTTTGCCGTTGGAATGGGCCCGTATTAAGGTAAGTATGGAAATGCTTCAGTGCAGTAAAGATTCAAATAGAAAATGAGCGCGGATATTAATCCATTACCTGGATTAATGAACAGCAACAGTGGGCCAGTTTAAGACAAATTTCACTTCTATGTTATAACCAAGGCCCGCTGAGATAGTAGCTGTGCTCCACTCCACAGCGGAGTACAGCTACTATCTCAGCGGGCCTTGGTTATAACACTAGGTCTTTAAAACACTGTTAAATACAAATTGAATCACTTTAATCAGATACGACGTTTTATATACAATAATAAAAAAATCGATACTGTCTTTTTTTTGTTACCAATTCTTGCCATTTTGTCAAGCAACTGTGTTAGCATATAGTTTATTTTGTATGCGTTTGTTTTTCATTATATGTACCAAACGGACAAACATCTGAAAAATGCAAACGCAGATCGACCCTGATCCAGTTCGTGCCACCTTCTACTGTGTCGTGCGTTGTAGGCTGAGGAAAGCAAGACGACGACGACGACGCTCAGTTGACATGCATGCATCTCACGTGCTTTTTGGCCAAGCAAGCAAAGCCGAATACTCGATTGAATATTTAGTTACAAAACGTACAAGGTGGGCCGTAAAAAACACTACGGCAGAAATTTGCCCCTAGTCGAGAGAAAAACAAGTAGTATGTAAGTCCATTAGTCCAATCATTTTTTGAATCCAAGACAGAACACAAGGGACTTTATCCAAAAGAGGAGTCGTAAGTCCACTCTTTAAACTGAGAAAAAGCTTGGACTTACAACTTTTTCTTCCCTCTTGGACTTAGACACATTTCTGCCGTGTCTTTTTTTTTTTTTTATGAACCGCTGTATGTTGAAAGCCACAGAAGCACCAATAATTCCATTTATTTGTCTTGTTTTTAATTTTTTTTTGCCCTTGTACCAAGTAGCGTGTGAGGAAAATACTAATTTCACAAATAGTAGCTCTTTTTTTGTTAAACCGCACTTAGGTAATTAATTTGTTTAATTACGCAACAGTGTGATGGAATAGAAAATAATGTTTGTAGTAAAAATGCTCAGTCTCGTGCCAAATTTGCAGATGCATGCAGGTGTGTGCGTGTTTGGCGCCAGCCCGAGACGTGCTTGAGTGCAGCTTTGATGATTGGCTCGGATGGTTGGACACGATTTGGCTGCCTAAATGGTTGATGACCTTTTCCCAGGGCTTTTATTTGTGAGCGGCTGAAAGGGTAGTAAATGTTTGAGCGGTTTTATGGTGAAAACAGCCTTTTCACTTTTAATGGACTCGAACCCACTAACTTTCGAAGAGTTCGTTGCGTCTGTCCTGTCTAGTCGAGTCGTGTCTGTCTGGTCCATTCGATAAAGAGCTAGAAAATCGGACATGTTACTTTAGTGCTGCATTTCAATTTCAATTGAACGGTGAAGGGGAGGATTATTTGATGAGGGAGAAACATGGGAAACGTGCGCTTTCAACTGATTTATCTAAGCTAAAACACTTCTCGGTAATATTTGATCAGGTGTACTTGGCACCTTATTCGTTTTAGAAGGAAAAAAAACTGGATGCAGTTCAAACGGGTGTGATTTTAAAATAAAGACGTCAAACCAACCAACACTTGGTGGTGGGCGCGTATTAAGTTGGTGGACGTCGAATGGCTGGTTCATACTGCAACGACCAACGAGAAACGACGAAGAAAGAACGGCAGCATCACGGAAACCATCTCCCTGTCCCACTGCACGACAGACCTGCGACCAACCAATGACGGACAAAGTCATGCTGCAGCACGCTTATCTTGATTCCCTAGGCTCCGACCACTCTTCAGCAGCTTCAATAATTTATGTGAGAAATTTATAAGTTAATGTAGGTGATGAGTACCATTTTTTTTCCCCGCTGTAATCTTCACGCTGAAAAGATGTTCGTTGAGGCAAACAGCCGTTACTCAACATTTTGAAGCTGTTTTATACCGTTGTCTTGTTGTTCTCGTGATGTTCGTAATGACTTGCTACCCTTTGGTTGGTGGACGCATAATGGCATTCCGTTATGGAAAATATAAGTGGTTGACGACTCAGGGAGTGGACGATTGATTTCAAGACATACTCGAGCACAATTCACTCCTTACTGCACAGCCAGGGGTCTGTACACAGAGTATCACATATTAGGCACTGACAAGGTTGCAGCCTGTCAGCCCTAGTTCAGAGTTCTAGAGGACCAACCTTTCGAGTTGTTCCTGTGTGTGGTTCTCCAGCATTCTTTTATATGCTGGCGAACCATGGAAAGTTGCCTGAGGCTTTACATCACGTGGCTAGCTAACAGGTGCGAACCGGTCCCAAATGGTTGAGCAGTGGGTCTGGCTCGCTACCCGGTTGTTGGCGTTCGGCCAAGTTCAGATGTTGGGCTGAAGTTGGTATGGCACACAATCAGCTTATGTAACTGCAAGGTGCACTACGAGTGTTGGCTCGTGTTGCGCCCTGCTATACGTAAATTGCTGGTTACATTGTGAGCTGCTCCTAACTGCTTCGCTGAGGCCTTCGACTCTGTACCTCACCAAGAGCTGAGTCTTAAACTTATATCCTGAGATGGATAAACGATTACCTGTCAAATAGAATGCAACAGGTCTATGTGGGTGAAACGGCTTTTAAAGAATGTTATATTACAAGTGGTGTTCTACAGAGTTAAGTGCTGGGTCTGCTACTCTTTTCTGGTCTACATATTTAAATGATCTAAAATTCTCTGATCCGCGCATTATTATCTCGAAATTTGCTGATGACGTTCAGTTCTATAACAAGATTATAACCACTGAGGACCATCATGCACTGTCCTCGTCCATGCTAGAATTGGAACTATGGTAAAAAAAAAAAAAAATGAACTTACACCCTTGTCCTATCTAAAATGTAGAGTTTTCCACATTGGTAAAATAAGGTCAGACAGAAAACGATGCCCGAGTGTTGGTTGCCATGGCGATGGTCGTCGGTTGGGCTCTGAGAGTAAGAGGACACCATTTTGAAATGGCAACTTTAGTGCGACACATGCAAATTTTTACTGGCTGCGTCTGGCCACGTGGTGCCTGGCTGGACTGATTGGCTGCATAACCTACCATATTGTATTGATTTGAAGCATACAGCTGACGGAATTGCTCGAAAGGTTCCACTGGGTGCAGAGTCGCAGACAGCCTCCTGAGAAAACAAGCATCAATCATGGAAAGTCAAAAGTTAGTGGCCTATCAAAACAGTGAAGAGCAAAAAAAAAAAATAAAAAAAAATTATAAGCGATCGACTAGTAAAATTAAAATGTTAAGTATATTAATACTACCAATATGGAATATTTGGAACCAGGAACGAGTTGTTCGCCACTCACGAACGTCGAAAATGGCGTAAATGTGACGTAATCGTTAACTGTATATTTGAATGTGACATGGTGCAGCAATTACGCATATCTCGTGTCATTTTCAATTTCCACACGTGACTATAGCAACTCACTCCAAAACATCAGTACTAGGCTTAGGTACAGCAATAAAATTAGTATTGCGAAGCCATTTTAGTAAATCATTAGAGCCTACACTGCAATATGATATAGCCGAAGAAAGATTCGAGCAGTGATGCTCGTAAACTAAAATTAGGACTGAAACTCCTTTTTTTTCAATGCTGAAAAACCCTCCTCTGCTATAATGTCTTGAAAGCGGTCCCCGCTTCTGTTTAATCCCTTTAATCCGTTTTAATCCCTTTCTGTGGTCATCGTGATCCTTTGTGAGAGAGCTCAGACTGGTTGCTGGGGGTTTGCAGATCTGGTCGAACCCCTGGAAAGGGGATCTTGGCAAAGTCCCCACCAGGACTGCCAACCAGGATAACGTGAGAGGCTACCATGCTCCTTCAGCGGCTATGGGAACTATTCTGACCAATTCTGAACAATCTTTCGGCCCCTGCGATGATCGGAGGCTTCCCGAATCGAATCCACAGGTTGGCACCTCCCTTTACCAGATATTTCTTCTTCTCTAAAAGTGTGGTATTGTTCAAAATTGAGCCGGTTCAGCCACACAAGCATTAAATCCCTTCGGCTGACTTAAGGCTCAAATAAATTAATTAAAAAAAAGAAGTGCCAGGCGTACTCTATAGAAGTTTTTTTTTTTAAACATACACGTTACGTAAGTCGGCAACGTGAGTTAATTTCGCATTCCCTTGTCTAGGAGGCAAGCCACGACTGTGTTTTTTTTCGCTTCTGTCTCCTCGCTTTTCGTCCATTGACTTGATTATTTTTGCATGCTTGCAAGTTTTTTTTTTAATGTCATCTGCAAGAAAGAGCAGTAATCAGTCGTTTTCCATAGTAACTATATGGGCGGCTCTATCGAGCAATAACCGTTTGTATCCTTAATCTTAAGTTTCTCCGTCAGACATCTCTCTTGCTCTGCTAGACGTCAAAATTATTTCTTCCCCTTGAAGGCTTTTGTAAAGTGTCAAACAAATAAAACGTCGTTTCGTGCTGTTTTGAATAGCGTCTTTGGATTCAGTTGGGCTTAGTGGTGACATTCGATTGGGTGAGGAAAGACGACTGCCTTTCTTTTGGGGTGACGCAGCATTTTGGAAAGGGGAAAAAAATCGTTAAAAAAATCAAACGAAGTGGGATTTTTCTTTTTCTGCTAGGTTTTCAGCTGATAATATTGACAATGGTTTCTGGCAAAGAATGGATCTGAAGATAAAAAAAGAAAGTTTGAAACTTCCCATTCTGTTTTTTATTTGCCCGATTTTCCATGTGTTCAAGTCCAAGTTTAGTGTATACCTGCATAGAAATATAACACCAAATAACCAACAATGAAGATGCACATTAAATGTTTATGTTCTAGTTTGAGGCCTAAGGCCTATTGCTTCCTTCTAGGCTTCCTGGGATGTATCACTGTCTTCGTAAGATAAATTAACAGCCAGTATCGTGCACAAAAATAACCACACTACGTTTCGAGAGGACAACCTCCCGTCTTCAGGTTAAAATAAACACTAAAACATTTTAAAAATTCATGGCAGTATCTGCCGAGTCACCAAGTCAAGATACTACCATGATTTTTTTTTAATGTTTTAGTGTTTATTTTAACCTGAAGACGGGAGGTTGTCCTCTCGAAACGTAGTGTAGTTATTTTTGTGCACGATACTGGCTGTTAATTAATCTTATCTGCAAAAAGTGCTGAAACTTCTCAATCACTGTCTTCGTAATCGTACTGTTAATTTTTGGTTAACAATACGAATACAAATGAACGGTTTCAGTAATTTTTTCGATTGTCATTCGTGCTGGACGAAAATCAAGGCTCATAACGTTTCTCTGAAATTATTCTCTAACTATAGCAGTATCCCCAGCATGATTTCTCAGAAGAAAGCCTACCATTTCCAGGGAAAAGAGCCTGGACGCTATTCTTTTATTATTTGCCTTACACAAATTCGATGTACGGCGCTCATTGTTTTTACGAGCCGATCTACTATTTGGTAGCTGCTGTAGCCGATATACATGTATTAAAGATGTGTATAGTGTAAAAGAAATATTCTGGATGCTGCAATACGGTTTTACTTTAGGGCCATAAAACACGCATTGCGAATCTGATCACGTGTCCTCTTACATAATTATACATCTAAAAATAACCCAGCATTTATTCAAGGCACGACACTTTTTCTATTCGCTTGAGTTTCCCGGGGCGCATCTGAGATGCGACACTTTTTGCTTTTGAGTTTCATGGAGCTTAATTCGAGGTGCAGAACTTTTTTTTTTGCATGAGTTCCATGGGGCTTTTTCGAGGTGCAACAATTTTTATTTTTGCATGAATTCCGTGGGGCTTATTCGAGGTGCGACACTTTTTGTTTTTTCACGAGTTCCATGGGGCTTATTCGAGGTGCGACACTTTCTGTTTTTGCATGAGTGCCCTGGGGCTTATTCGAGGTGTAACACTTTTTGTTTTTGCATGAGTTCCATGGGGCTTATTCGAGGTGTG
>JAHWFP010108328.1:15204-37870 GCA_023313725.1 Lithobius niger
TTCCATGGGGCTTATTCGAGGTGTGACACTTTTTGTTTTTGCATGAGCTACACTCCTGCATTTATTTGAGGCTGGGTGCTTTGTATTTAGTATGAGCTAAATTCATACACCAGTTGCTATGCCGTTGTTTCCTTTACACCTGTATAATATACAGCAATGTTTATTTATTGAGCTAAATTTTGGAGCTTTGCTCTTTCTCTTAGGCCCCCCGCGCACTCGGCGGCCAGGTCGTGCGGTCAGTGGTCGTCGTGGCCAAAAAACACGGCGCCGTGCAACGTCTACGGACCACATCCGTTTTTCATTAACAATTCGCGATCACGTGGTGAAAAATGAACACCGAACAAGTATGGTCGCCCTGTGGTCGCCTACACGCTGCCTGGGATTCCAGTTGCCGCTGCGGCCAAGTGCGCGGTGCTACATATACTGTAAGCATTCTTGGCCGCAGCGACCTGGTCACATAGTGTGTGTGGGCCCTTAATTAAAACCCTGCCGTCTATTGGAGGCCCACCTTTGTGTCTAGGTACGGCGCTTAATTGAGGACCTAAGGTATGTTGGTCCAAATCCAAACATTAGCCGAACAGATCTCGAAGACATGAATTGGACCACTCGAGTTGGCCATTTTGTCTAAAACCCTAATATTGTTATAGGTTGGACCGGTTTGTTTACTGGTCATGGCTTAGCTCGGCATGTTGCACATGCGTACAGGAAAAGGTACCGTGGTATAAGCAAGGAGGCAGGGTACAATCACCTGTACTCCGCTTGGTTGATTAGTTTATACCCCGGCTCCTCTAGCTTCCACCATGGTAGAAAGCATGATATTCTCAGCGGAATATTAGCTTTAACCCCTTATTGATGCGTGTTTCCCTGTCACTGGTCATAAATAAACAGCATTTTCGTGTTAACTTCTACGATATAAACCTTCATAAAGCATATTTACAATGCTATGTTCGGAAGTGAAAGTAAATTTTTCTCCCCCCACTTTTTTTTTATAGCTTATTGGCACGCGATAGCAATTTAGGCAGCCTATTTCCAACCGCATCATCGACAAGCCATTTTCCTAGCTTTCGGTCCATTTTCTTTCTGGCTTTGTTGACCAAGCATGCGAAAGATGATCGCAAATTTGGCGTGTAAAATTTTATGGAACAGGAAGTCTGGCCTGCTTGCGTTTTCATCAGTCCATCTTGGCTTTTGTTGGGTCGATAAGTAAAGGGAAGTTTTCTTTTAGAGCGTTTCCCTTTCTGGATTCTTCCCCCCCCCCCCCCCCGAATCATTAATTGCGGCAACTTGAAAGTGACTTGTAATTTTAATACGTCCAAGAATGCAGCAAAAATGTATATTGAGATTATTAACCAACGCTCCACTGAAATAGATTGAACTGGCTGAAGCTTGATGCCTGGGGCGATTTGCTCGACGCTCGCGAACCTCCGAAATGACGTTGTTTGGGGTAGTATCACGTGAAATTACGTCAACAGGGTTCAGACAAAACCTGGAAAAAGCCACCCATTGTGGTTTTACATGGAAATAATTTTTTTTTTGCATTTGCAAACAGAGGTTGTAGAAAACTTGTGTACCCACCACTGATACTCAGACTTGCTTGTCCATTTTGAATGAGCCTCGCATAAAACCACCCACGTTTCTCTTAAATTTTGCGTTTAGTGCTCGCTTCCGTATAGTTCATCGATTTTTTTTATTCATCCCTTTATGAAAAGCCTCATGCAGGGGTCCTTAACTTCGCGTGTTCTGCGTGCGCTTTTCATCGCAGTCAGCACAGTGTGCGGACCACTATGGCACCTGGGCCGCGACGTGGTGGCGCCTGCTTGGTCCAAATCCATGTCATCGGACTTTACGCGACCTCACTCTAATTGACGGACGAGCGGGAGGACGATCGTAGCTTGTTTATTTATTTGCTCGCTTGTAACTGCCGAGAGCCGGAACTTGCGCCCCGTGCTCCCTGCCAGCGCTATACTCGCTAGCTAGCTATTCATTCCTCGATTATTGTTTCCTCCTAAGATTGCGCCACGGGGACGCTTCTTCCGATGTTTATGCTAGTTAGCGTTCTCTACACTCAGCTCTTTATTTCGCGTTGTGATCAATGCAGGTCCGCGATGTGGCAAGGGAAGGACCGGTCGACGTTGTACCTAAATGCTTTGCAGAGCATGGGATGGGTGCAAGGTCTATGGGTGGCACGATACAGAATTTTTTTATCGGATAAAAAAATTTTGTATCCAGCCACCTCTAGAACTTGCACCCATGCCTGTCCTTCTGTAAAGCATTTAGGCACAACACCTACCGATTATGCTCAACTAGCGGAGTCGCTCGCTCATTCCGCGTTGTCTCACTCCCCCCCCCCCCCCCTAATTAAGTTGCCGTTCGGTCGGTAGATGGCATCGTATGTTCGCGCTGCTGGACGTTGCGTTCTGGGCGTTGCAGATGCAGATGACTGCTTCGTATGTCCTGCTTGCTGCTGCTGCTGGCTGCCTTGCGGATTTAGTGTAATTATATATATAGATGTTACTTGTCCAAGATATACCGCTACTCACCATGCTCGTCCTTCCCTTGCCACATCCCGAACGATAATCGATAATATCTTGATAAAACAAATGTTGAGGCTGGAACAACCATTTTAATTTTGTTAATTAAAAAACCTTGGCCGAAGCATACAATGCAACTTAGGTGAACTGTGTGGCACTTGCCATTTGGCCAGTAGACATGAAAATACACTTACCATTGTCCATTACTTCGTCACCATGTAGAAACAATTTAGCAGTTGTGCTGCCACTTAAAGCTTAAATATGGTTTGCATTAAACTAACTCTCCAATCCGCTAAAGAGGTTAGCAACAGTATTTCACACTTGGTTGGATAGCCCTTGTAATTTAGCACACAACGCTGCAAAGCGCTTGTTACTAGCTATTACTTTCCGAGACATGACAATTTAAGCATCGAGGTTTGCACGATAATTCAATAAATCAGACAAGTGCGATACAATAATCGACGAAAGTTTTTATCGCAATATTATCGAATTATCTATTACCGTGCCACCCTTAGGTGCAACCGGGGTTCGTTAGTTTTTCACTTCACACGTTTGCATTTTTTTCAAATTTTTTTGCACACACATTTTAGACATTTTTTCACATTTTTCACGTCTTTTTTTCACACATTTTTTTGAAAAAGCCTATTTCCAAACTACGAAAACGCATTCAGTGACGTGACGAATTCGGGAGCCCGGGTACTTTGCATTTTGGGTATCTCCTCAAACAAAAGAATAGTGATTTTCCCCGCAGTGCAAGTCACACCACCATCTACCCACAAAACAAATAACCAGGCTCACTAGCCTGAACGTAGGTAAATGAACTCCCCAAAATGAATTTTATTGTCATTCAAATGTAGCGGAGCTAAATTTATTTATCGATTGTTCACGATACAATTTTTATTTTAACAACACATCAAAAATTTCACATTTGACAATTTTTCACATTTTTTCCCCACACTTTCACTGGAGATGTCAAATTTTCACATTTTTTTCAATCTGTGGCATTCCTTGGGACAGGGTGCTCGTGCTATTAGCTAGACTACGTTATTTGCCGGAAGGTCAAAGCTGGCGTCATCCCACCTATTGCAGTCCGGAATAGAAAGGCCTTGTATTGTGCTTGTGCGCAGGTCAACTGAGACATCTCCTAGGAACGGCCTAGCAGAATTAGCCTTAGTTAAAAAGCCCTTTAATCCGAATTTTTCCTTTCTTCTACTTGTGTAAGTGTTTACACATGAAAACACGCATATTTCGTTCGGAGTTTCATTCGGATATGGTTGATCGTATTGATGAACTAATGCAAACGAATTAGTTCGTTAATCCTTTATCATATCTTACCACAGCGTTTTGGAAAATTTAAGCAAACAAACCATATACTTTTTCTGCCAAATTGTTACATATATGTTAGCATGTCTAACAGAGCTTAGTTTGTCCATGAAGAATAACACCATCTGGAAAAAAAATGCCAGTTAATAGGTACTGTCTATATACCACGACAATTGCCTTCAATTTTTGTGTCGTTTAGTAAAAGCACAGTTCGTGGTCAATGATTGATTATGCTGTCCCCGCCAAAGAAAGTTGTTTTAAATCACCGCTCGGCATAGAAATTAAATATGAAAAGTACATTTTAGTTAAATAAATATACACAAATAGCTGTACACAATTATAAAGTTAAGTTGGAAACAAGCCAACAGCAAAATAACACTTGACGAAAATAACTTTTTTGTACTATTGCAACCAAAAAATAATACGAAATTTCCGTATTTTTTATTATTTGTTTGGTTCCAATAGTACAAAGAAGTATTTAGTCAAGTGTTATTTTAGTCAAGTATTCGCGAAATAGCTGTTAAAACATTTACATAGATTAGAGTGAATGTATAGCAAAACCGTTTTTCACGAGGGAAAAAATAAGAAAATTAACGCCTTTGCAACATTTACACGCGTCTGAAGTAATGTTGCAAAACTGAGCCATGCAGGAAAGCCAACCGGGAGGAATGTACCTTTAATACTGGACAATAGCTGAGAATGATGTGTGCAGTGGCAAATTATCATATTTAGTATTCTTATTCAGTTATCATCAGTTTTTTTTTATTTCGAACTGCTTAAAAAGGCAAACTATTTTTAACACCCGAGTGTAAATCGCAGGGGCGAATAACGGGGACTAATTGGGCTACAAAATTATAGAGTTCCCCTAACCCTGAAGGTACTACTAACACTGACATGAATGCAGACCAAGTTTGAGACCAAGCTTCACGGCCCCCCCCCCCCCCATAACAAAAGCATTAAGTAGTAGATATCCGTGAGCCGTTGTCGATTTAACGGTTATAATTGCGAGCGAGCGAGAAACGGCTAGTCCACTATCGAGGGGGTGGAAGGAGTCACGAGTGGGCGAAGTCCACGAGTGTCTCCCTCCAGCCCCGAGATAGTGGACTAGCCGTTCGAGCTCAAGAGCAATTATAACCGTTAAAGCGACAACGGCTCACGGATATGTATTTTAATGCTAAGGTGTGACGTCGAGCCAACATCTAGTTATTTGAGATTAAAAAAAAAAATTATTTGAAAATTTTATTTGTGAAACATGACGTAAATTCCTGAACTCAAACTTCCGGTTTAAACTTCCTGTCTACGAAATTCTCACGTACGCGAGGACGTCCCTATATCCAGTCCCAGTCACCGACGTTTGTGTTTAAGGTAAAACCGTATTTTTTCTACTTTATTAGTTTAAATAAGATATAGCGTATAAAATGCGCTATTCGCTCGAGTCTCGTAGGTTTTTAGGTGTGTTTTAGAAGGTGTCAGTAGGCTAGTTTTCGTACCGTCGGAACGAAAGGTTGTCGGATTCGGCTATTCATTCATGGGAGGGGGCTAGCATCGTACGCGAGGTTTTTTTTTTTCGTGTTAGTGCGGAAAATGTCGCCAGGTTACAAATGTGCTGTTCGCTTGAGTATCGTATGTTTTTATGTGTATTTAGGTGTGTTTACAAGTGTCGGTAGCCTAGTTTTAGTACTGTCGAAGCAAAAGGTTGGCGGATTGGGCCATTCTTACATGGGTGGGGTTCTAGCATAGTAGCCTACGCGAGGTTTTTTTTTTTTTTTTCGTGTTAGTACGATAAATGTCGCAGGTTGCAAATGTGCTTATTTATGTTGGTTGAATTTGTGTTGTGTACGGTAGTTTTGCAAAGTATGTCACGTGGTAGAGCAGTGGTTGTGTAGAGCGCGGAAAAAGTGTTAGATTATCCAAAAAAGTGTGGGTTATCAAAATTAACCCACGGTCACGTGCTTGGGTTTTCAGATTAACCGTATATAACGGCTACACTTTTAGCATGGGGATGTGTTGGCGTGACGTCACCGCCGTGCATTAAGTAATAGTAATCGTCCCTATAAACCGTGGGCAAATAGCAAAAAGTATAAAAGGTCTTAAGGTTATTAGGACAAAACCGTGGGGGGGGGGGGAGCACGACACACTTCCACCAACTCACGAGCTCCAACTACTAGTGCTGTTCTTTATTACTAACTGTTTTGTATGCTAACTTTTATTTTGTGTGTGTGGGGTGGGGAACTTTGTGGGTGCAGGGAATGCTATATAACAACTTGCGTGGCAGAGTTGATTGGCCCTATGTTTCGGGATTTGTTGTCTCTAAAATAGCGAACAATGAATAGGCGGTGGCCCTGTACGTTCCACCTTGACATGTGAACTTCCGTGGTTAATGAACACGAGTAGAACATTGGAAAAGAGGAGGGTGATGGGGAGGCTGAAAGTTGGGTGTTACATAGCGGGATGTACGGTATACAAGGCTGTTTGTGGTTGTACAACAACTGAATGTGACATTTGGTAACCTCTTGGGTGTAACAGGATTTGCGAGTTTCAGTGGATGTGATTTTAAACAACGATAAGTGTTCGAAATTTGTTACAAGGGCGTCCTGATGCACATTTTTTAGCACTGCGTAACTCTTTTGTACCACAGCAACCAAATGGCAGTACGCTACCCAGCGAAAGGTAAAAAAAAAGAACTTAAAGTGTAATGTGCACTGCGAGGGCTTCCCAGGGGGATAACTCGACTGCACAATGTTGTTAATTGTGGTATCATTGAAGCAAATGCTGTAACTCTGACCTTAAAATAGAATTGAGATTGATTGATAACTATGAATTTACGCTTCCTCTAACTCCCACTTTAGGAAAAGTCCGTAATGATGACTCTCATGACTGTGGAACACTGTATTAAATTTGCCTTCAATAGAGTGCAAATTCTCCATAGTACGCTGACTTCCACAAATTTTCTAGCAAATTTTCGACTCACCTTGCAGTCTTCTTCAAAGGTAAGTCTTTCTTCTGTTTACATTCTTCGTTGTGACCACGATCACCATCCGAGTTTGAAATCGATTTCAAACTCTTATGGTGATCGTGGTCACCAACGAAGAATGTAAACAGAAGAAAGACTTATTTTTGTAGAGCCTGAAGAAACTGCAAGGTGCAGTCGAAAATTTGCTAGATAAGGAACTATCTGTAGTGTGGAAGTTAGCGTACTATGGAGAATTTTCACTCTCTAGAACGTAAACCCTACTTTGGGCTGGCTACCTGCAAAATTTCAGTCTCTGCGTCGATAATTAATTTTCGTGAAATTAGCTAGCTAGCTAACTAGTCACTAGCTAGTAATTAGGCAAATATCAATGTTATTCGCATCTTTTTCAACAAGAAGGTGAGTAATCTTGATTGGTATGTCAGATGACCAAAGGCCGATCAAAGACCAATCAAACGAATTTCCACCTTTTCTGTCGTATTATTTTTGTCCTTAAATGCCTGAAAATAGCCAAACTGTCTTAACTATAAAAGACTAGTGTCCTGTGGTCGCCAAGCTCATATATATTTTATCTGGATGGGACGGACGGTAATGTTATCATTGAATCTTGGCGGGTGAACCCCAATGTCTACCTTGCTTTTTTATAATGCATTGTAGACAGTTTTGTTAAATAAATACACATAAAATGTGTGTTTTTCCGACTTAGCTTAAGAGTAAATTAGTGGCTATATTATAAAGACTTGATGTCTAATATAAAGTAAGAAGAATGGTTGTTTTATTCTGCCTGTAATTTACAGTTCATAACGTTCTCTCCATTGTGCTTCTTCGTCTATTTCTAATCTTGTTTTATTTGTTTCTTTTTTTTTGTAGGTAAGACATTTGAGAAACAACCTTTATAATTCGCATCTTGTAGCCAAACAACCAAATTTTGTAAGTAAGAACCAAATCCTTGTAAAAAAAAATTGCTGTTACGAAGATTGAAGGTAGCATTTTCTGCGACCCTGTGGCAGTGCCAGGAAATTGCAGACACCACACATCAGTTTCGATTAATTGCCTTTTTCTGCGAACTGGCAATAGCTAAGGGAATACTGAAAAATAGCCGACGCTTCACACCACTTTCAATTAAATTGCTAACTTATAATTGTATGGTCATAATGTTTGTATTTTGATAATGGTACGTGTAATTATATGCATTTATGCCAGAGCAATATCAAAGCTTTTTCCCGTTTTTGATGCATATGTCTGAATTTGCCTACTGTTGCTGAAATTCAGAAGCCATTCCGGTTTAACATTTGCAGTGCCCTATTTTGTTTTGAATGTCTTCCTGTATAAATTAGGTACGAGAATAAAAACTTTAGTGTATCCCTTGATAAATACTTGCAAATGTTTTAGCTCTTATCAGGCGAATAAATTGTATTGTACCCGTGTGGAATTCTGCTTCTTGTGAGTGCGGTGATCAGGAAAAGAGGGTCAAGCACATTCTGGAGGAATGTACTCTTCCCAAGGAACAAGTCAGAAAATAAATGCAGATGTTTTTGGCATTCCCTTCTGTTTAACAAGCATGAAAATGAAAGTGGTTCCCAGTAAGTTTGGATTGTGAACAGTGAAATTCTCGGGGGACAACTCGTGATGTCTTTTACTATGGAACTTTTAATCCGAATTCAGTCACCCTTCCAACCATTACAGATCACCAGTTATAGTCTCATTTTATTTTTAGGCTAAGGCTAGAAAGCCATACGTAACAGTTGAATAACCTGGCTGGCTCCTCACTTTTTAATTATCTGTCGGTGTATGGGTTAATTACGTTGTTATAAAATGGCTGGTTAGTGGCATATGATTCAGTTGTGCCACTCGCGTACTAGCTTATGTTCCCTGCCTTATGCTGGTGGAACTATTCTTGGAGCCAAGGCATCCATTAGGAACGATTTCAGTACCCCAGTGGGATAAAGTAACTGCTTGGGTTTTGCTTTTTTTATGGTCAACCATTTAAGTCCTGCTTTTTCAAGTCTGATAATACCTTGGCGAAAATGTGCTGAAATTAGTCTTAAGCAAAGCGTTGACATGCATCCACGGTCTCCACGGTCAGTTTTGGATCGGTTTGCCCGGCACCATACTGGTTCAGGTTCTAAAAGCCCCAGATTAGCAGAACCTATGATTGTACTTTCGCTTTCATAACGGAATATCCTACGTGGGAGTAATCGGACCTTTAACATTTGTCGTCTTCCATAGTGACAACTATTTAGTACTCTTGACTTTGGTACAATTATCCCGACATTGCTGGCACTGAAATAAACTAAACCAATGGCAGGGTAACCTGAGAGTAGGCAGTCGAGGCAAAATATAATTTTGGGGGTATTTTCCTGAATTGTAGTGCTTGATGTTGACAATCTTGTCAATAATTGACTACCAAGGCCAGAATTTATGCAAATCTATGTGTACCGCTTTTGTCTACGCCATCAGCTTTCAAATTAGAATGTCGTTTGGTTCAGAAGGTGGCGGGCGCAAGGGAAGAGGAGATTGTGTGCCATACAAGGACTTGTAGTTAGGTCGGGATTGGAGTTATAAACTCATTTTGTCTTGCTCAGATGTCGAAATTTTCCTTGCTGACAATAATAATAGTAAATATTGATAAATTGTGCAGACACCATTGTGCTGTGAAGGATGCAGGAAACCTACACCTTAAAGACTTGTTGGTTTTCTTTACCTTTTCTTTATCAAGTTGAAGATGATCAGGAACTGATAGGGCAAAGGATACCACTTAAGACATTCCAATGTTTCAAAAGTTTAACAGTTAAACATTAACAGGAGCAATTGAGCTAAAGAGCACAGTGCTCAGGCCTCTAGAGGGAGTTAAGTCAGAGAGTTCCAGGTTATGCTTTAAAGACAGCAACAGATGGTCTCCTCAGTTAAGGAATTCCAAACTGAGTCAACCCTGATAGTGAACATTTTTTGCTACATAGTAGCCTAGTTCCACGGCCTGCTAGTTTAAAAAAGTGCCCATGGTTCCAAGATACAGCACGTAAATCGAAAAAGGGTAAGTCAGCCGACAAAAAGTCGTGCTGTATTTTGAAGGTAAGAAGGAAGGCGGCCTTAGATGTCATAGCTCCAAAGATTTCATGGTTCAACTTCTTGAGATGGGCATTGTATGGCAAGTTTCTCACGCCAGTCAGATATTGTGAAACGGCGCTGGGCGGATTCAATTAGAATTCAGTGGATTCGAGGCAAGTCTTTATACAATCCTGATTACTAATAAAAAGTCGTTTTAGTCATAAAGACACCTACTAATTTAATACAGCCAAGTGTGTTCACCTAATAAGGGTCATCAAGGAAATATTGTAAACAAACACCCACTAATCATCATGTCAAGTTCCAATATCAACTTGCCAACTAATAAACAGATTTTTTAGCTATAAAGACACTTACTAATTTAATACAGCCAAGTGCTTTCACCGAATAAGGTATCATCAGGGCAATAGTGCAAACAAAACAAAAAAAAATGTCATTCATCACGTCAAGTATACAATACCAACTTTATAAATTGCTGTAATGCCTTATTAAGTGAAAGCATATGGCTGTATTACATTAAAATAGGTGCCTTTATGGCGAAAATGTCTATATTGTAACTCCGAGACATCATAAGCAAATACTTTATCTGGAATGCTATGTTCGAGGTAGGCCACTTTCATTTTTTTGTGTGATGCGCTTCAGCCCTATTTATTCCATATTTTGTTTTTGTGGAACAAATGGAAGTAAGACGTCCATTACGGTTCAGCAGTATAGGGTGAGGTTGAAAAATCTCTAGAGTTTCAGCGAAGGCTTTTAGGTTTTGAAGAACATACAGCTGAAGACTTAAACGAATTCGTTGTGACAACTTTTCTTTTGGAGTGCTTTCCGCCTAGCATTGTCCGCTATTTGTAGGGCTATCGAGGGGGATTTTCTGGGGATTGCAGGCCACATTTGGAGAAGTCGTTACTGGCCACAGAGAACTCTTGCCACCCTATCACTGCAATTGTTCGTGGTGGAGAAAGAAATGGAAGGGAGAAAAGTTAAATGGGAAAAAAATGGAAAAGAAAGACTTCCATGCGCAAGTCGAAGAAAAGAAAACTCGCTTGAGAAAAGCGTCGTCCAGAAGAAGTGTCGGATTGCAGCTTTCGAAACTGGTTCAAGTACTGAACTGATGATTGAACTGAATGTTTTTCCAGGATGAATTAATTGGAGTTTGTGCTTTTTTTTGCTGCACATGACGAAATAGTTGCAATGCAGCCAAAAGTTTGTAACTTAACTATATCGTTAAATATGATTTATTGGGTGCACTCTGAAGACTCGCTGCACTGTACACTCTCTGCAATTGTACACTGTGCACTGCCAGTGTACAATTCGTGTAGAGGCTTAACTGATACACTGCGCATGTGCACTGTCAATGTGCATCTTCAGAGTGTAGGTTTTAGGACTGGTCATTATTGCAGTTGTTGCGAAATACATGGTGGCATGTCATAGCTCCTGGGTTTTCCGCTTCGATTTCTCCAGTCAAATTGTCCTTCTCGTCATCTACAGTGCGGCAGATAATATGGTTATGGTTCGGCTCCATTTAAGTAAAAATAACGACAACAACACCAATTCAATTATCAATACTTAACAGAAAAGTAATTGCTTTCACAGTATTTGGTTATTGGTAACGTGGCCACTCTCAGTATCCACAATCTTACTTTGACTGCCTCGACTGCTTATGGTTCTGGCACAGACTGACAAAATGTTGTAACCAGTGACATGGTGCTGGCTAGGGATAGTCCGATATTGATATCGGTATCGGTATAATCTGTATTTATCGGTATTTTTGCCATATCGGTATCGGACCAATATAAGGCTTCCGATACAGATATTTGTTGTGCCAAGAAACGCAACTGTCTTCCTTTTAAAACTGACACCAAACGCGGCAAAAGCAAGTAATGAAACTGTAGCACGTGACAGTTCCAGTGCTCTAAGTTTTACAACAACCAACTAAAATCTAACTGAGAAGATGAATATTGAAGTCATTAGTAGGAATAAGAGGAAAAATGCTCTTAGTGCTGCACAGAACTTTTTGGATAATCTCAACCCATGCTAACCCATGCTTAGCATGGAACCCATGCTAAACCAGAACCGAAGTTGCATTTTTTGCATGTAATTTTAACTTCTAGTCGTGATTTATTATTATTGGTATCGACATCGGCATCGGTATCGTATCGGATCGGATCGGTTCGGTTTACCCTTCATCGGTATCGTATCATATCGCTAAAAAGTCATATCGGCCGATCCCTAGTGCTGGCACCTATTGATAAATGCTTGCAACTCTTGATTAGGTACTGGCTCCTATTGATAAAATGATTTCAACAATCGTTTAGGTGCTGGCACCTATTGATAAAATGCTTGCAACTATAGATCAGGTGCTGGACCTATTGATTGACATTGACAGAATAAAAGCACTCAAAGTAGTTAGCGTTTCAAAAAGCCAGCAAATGCACATGTATACAATAAAATGCGATGTTTCGGGATTTTTCATCCCGTTGTCAAGCAAAAAATATATTTTATAGCATAAGCTACCTATTGATAAAATGCTTGCAACTATAGATTAGGTGCTGGCACCTATTGATAAAATGCTTGCAACTTTCATTAGGTGTTTCCACCTATTGATAAAATGCTTGTAACTATTGGTTGGATGCTGGCTCCTATTGATTATGTGCTGGCACCTATTGATAAAATGTCTGCAAGTTGTAACTGTTATTTCAGTGCTAGCACTGACTGACAAAATGCTTGTAATATGCAACTGTTAATTCAGTGCTGGCACTGACTCACAAAATGCTTGCTACTGTTCACGAGTTACTTGCATCATTGGAGAAAAAAAATTATAAAGTAAATGTACACATCGCTGCTCACGTACAAGGCTAAAAGGAACACCTTCTCACTATATTCGAGCATCCTGCAGAAAACAGCTTTTGCAACCTTTGTATAGGTTACAGTGAATGTAGCAAAACCGTTTCGTAGAGGGGAAAACCAGGAAAATGCATGCCTTTGCAACATTTACACATGTCTGGAGCAATGTTGCAAAACTGAGTCATACAGAAAAATCTACTGGGAGAATGTACCTTTAAGTGGAACTAAGCATACAATCTTCGCTGTTGGTCAGTTTCCACTTACTTTTACGCGCTAGAGCTTTAATGCTACAACCGAATGGTTTATGATATTCAGCTGGTTTCGATAGTACTGCAGGTGAATGGCATACTAAGCTTCATATCAGTCGTGGGTTAAAGGGGTAGAGTGTTGAAGGTATTAAACCAGCTGGGTTTGTTGGCTTGGCTAACCAATCGTGCCACATGTTTGATAATGACGTAGCATATGGCCGGCTGTGTGTGCACGCGTGTGTATCTTTTGGTCGCTGACGTGGGTGTTTAGTACATTCCCTGTTCCCGTTTGTTTACCTTATGTTACATTCGTTTTAGGGGATGGAGTAGGGGAGGTAGGGGTTGCAACATCTGTGACGTATGCTGCCGGCTGTTGGCATGGTCAGCAGCCTTCAAACAGCCTGGGGCAAAGGAAGGCCAATCAATACCAAACTAATTGGTTGAAGCGGCTGGCCCATTATATGTGGCCAATCCTCCTTCTTTCCCACACCCTCTCTTCCCTCTTGTTGTCTCTGCATTCCCGCCCCCACATCAATGGAAATGGGGGGGGGGGGGGGGGGGGTGTCGTGTCACTATACTTAGCGCCCCTACATATCCAAACCCATCCCTTAATGTAACGATACTCGATATTTAAGTTTGAATTTTTTTCTTGTGATATTTTAACGAAAACGAAACTAGGGCATTCGGCATTCGTGGCTAAAAGACGTCCTGTTTCATTTCTTGTTCTTCGTTTCATACTACTTAGTGAGGTTTTTTTTTAGGTCCATGTCGCTTTTTTTTGTGGTAGTAGATATGAAGTCCATTGTTTTCTCAACGAAACGTAATTAAATGTTTTTAACTAACGGGAACTTTAAAAGCAAGTTGTCGAAATTGAAATCTTTATGCGGTCATACCTCCGTGGCTCAAGTGCTCTGCTCCATACACCCGTCAAATATTTTCTTAGTGGCAAATATGTCAATTAGACACTTTTAATTCTGTTTCCCGATTCCGTAGGTAAAATTCTGATGAGTGTTGGTCAGTAGGTCAGTAAGGGCCAATTGATGCTTCTGGGTTGGTGGTCAATCCGGGTCTGTGATCACTGGTCATGGATCAAAAAACAGTGACCCGTTGAATTCCTTGCTATCCACATTGATAACGCTCTAAATTTCAATCTTCACACTGAAAATGTCATCTCCAAAGTCTTTCGTAAAGCCCATTTTGTACTGAAGGGTTTTTCCAACCTTACACCCTCCCTGTTTGCAATTTTATATAAAACCTTTCTCCTCCCAGTCTTTGGGTATTGCTCCCGAATTTGTCGTCCCTAAAATCTTTTTTCATTTAATCGTCTTGAAAACTGCCAACGTCGCCTTACCAATTGTTGTCACGCTATTCGTTCCTTGCCTTATTCTGATCGTCTACGTGAACTTGGGCTTACCTCCATTCACAATCGTTTTCATCGTGGCGACATGATACGTACCTACCAACTTATTCACAATATCCCTGTTCTTTCCCTCATTCCAAATTTCAACTTAACTCGTGGCCACCTTCTTCGTATTTCTGGCACTGTCTCTTGTACTAAACTACGCTTTAACGTTTTCACGGAAAGGGTTGTTCAACCCTCCCTCATGCTGTTTTTATGCTCCTTCACTCAATGCTTTCAAGTCATGCTATGTCGCACATGTTGTTTAACTTCTTTGGGGTTTTGGGTGGATGGGCGCTTCGTGCAACCTCTTTCTCAATCTCTTTCTATTTCCATCCCCACAAACTAGAATTGTGTTGTCTATTAGATGCATTGAAGATTACTACGTACCACACTGAAAGTTATTCTAGTGAATAGGATCATATAAGCAATAACTCGGTCACCATTGTTAGGATCCATGACAAAAACAGCCGCGGTTTGCTCCAGCAAACACAGCACCAGACGATTTTTGGCTGTCGAGTCATCTATCAATTGGAGCTGATGTGGCTCAACAATAAACACCGGAAGTGTCCTGTTCTTTGACCAATAACAAGCTAAATATGAGCATAACGGATAATAGTAAATTTTCCATGCGGGGTATTAAACTTGGCTGATTAAGATATGTTGCTTGATGAGCAAATACTTTAGGGCTAATTCTTATAAGAAGACATCCATCTTCAAGCTGCAAATGGCAGTCGGTACTGCTAACACAGCTTCGTGCAGCTTAGTACATAGACCATTACATGATAACGAATGTACAGGGCTCAGCAAGTTGCATTGAGAGTCGGCACTAAAACTACTTACGATGTAGTTATGCGTTGCGTGTAGAGAAATACACCGTCTAATTTCAGTGCAGCGTCTCGCTCATGTGAGAAAGCTAAAGTGGACCCAAACATTTCTTCGTACCATTTCCAGCTAGCCAAAGCATTTGCACTATGATGGTGATCGATGTGTCAGTAGCTATCATCATAAAAGAGGAGTGCAGAAAGATTGTAAACCGGCATTTGCACTGTGTTGATGACTGATGTGTCACTGCTCACTATAGCTTTCATGATAACAGGAGTGCAGAAAGATTGTGGTCCGGCATTTGGGTTGTCTTGATGATCGATGTGTCAGTGTGTCACTAGCTTTCATCATAACAGAGGAGTGCGGAAAGATTGTGATCCGGCATTTGCGCTATCTTCATGATCATAACAGAGGACTGCAGAACGATTGATCCAGCATTTGCTCTTGAGGATCGATGTGTCACTAGCTTTCATCTTAATAGAGGAGTGCAGAAAGATCGTAATCCATGTTGTTATAAGCGGGGAGACAAATAATAAAATCACTCACTGCCTGGAAAGTGAAGGCTTCCCCCCCCCCCCACCCCACTTACGATGAAAGTTAAAATTATCCAGGAGTCCAGAAAGAATAACCTTCGACTGAAGGTCACTATACGGTTTGGATGAAGGACGTTATTCGCTCGTCCTTTTAACTTGTAGATCATGTACTGAAAATAAAGAATAAGACTGCCTAAACTATAGATTTAGACACAGGGTATTGACCGATTAAGCCAGGGTAGATAAGTCGGTAATGCCGCTTCTCGTAAAACGTGCACTGGGGTAAAATAATACCTGCTTTTATGAACGGTGCAGAGGGCGAAATGTGTCAACACCGATCAAGCAAACCCATCGCAGCGGCTGGGAAACTCCAAATAAAAATGGTGGGATTGATTGCATAATTCAACCATGGTAATAACGACAATGCCTTCGGAAATTGACGAAGTACTCGTGCGTGCGCAATGTACGAAGATGACGGGACTTATACTTAGCTCCACTCGTAGTTACAACCCTCCTATTTTTGTAATGTTCAGTTTGTTTTAGTGGCGCTAACTATAGTTTCCATCTCCATGGCGACGCTCAGGAGCATGCACTTGGGCAGTGATGCTTTGCCATTCGGTTCATTGATGAAATGCACCCTCTGGTGGTAATCGTTGAGAGTAGGTACTAGTTTCACCCAGAGTAAGAGTAAGAGTGGCATCACCTATGGCCTATACGCTATTCCCCGGATTAAGCTATCATTACATGGAATCCAGACTTTAAAAAAAATTCTTCGTGTTGTGGCTGCACTTTGTAGTACAAAAGTTTGGTGATCTAATCTGTCAAATGTTGATCAGGGCGAAGTTCTATCTCATCGCACCTAATGGATGAACTCCTTACGAACTTTTGTAAATCTTTAATAATTTTCGGCTTCTCACGTCCTTGGGGCACGACCATTTTCTTCTGTTTGACCGTTGTAGACTTCTGGGTGTAAGGGGTGCTGTTTAATACGAACCCTCTTGTTAGTTGATCAGTAGGAGAACGAAGAAAGAGACTCATTATCAAGACGTTAGAGTTGCCTCCTTGAACGGGTCATTAGAGACTCGCGGCGCTCTTCCTGACCAACAGGCCGGCCCTACTCCCGACTTTTCCCCGTGAAGCCAATCACCCGAGAAACGCTGGCTTGGCAGGTTGGCCTGTCCAGCAGTGAGGTCTTGAGTGAGATTTGGAAGGATATGGACGGGAGGTTGGAGCTGTTAACTTGACCCCCAAGCCGGAGATTAAGAGTTCTTGATGGCAGAAAGAAAGTGTGAAACCGAGGGGTTGGACTGGTCGTAAAGACACGTCAAGGAAATGGCCGAAGAGCATGTTAAAGGGAAAGTTATGTTTAAGGGCGCTTGCTTTCTTTGCTGGTTTTGGCTAAATTTAGTCGAATGTGAACGTTAAGTTTGGTACATTTAATCAAAATGTAAAGGTATAGAAGCTCTTTTATCATGAAATGAGGATATACTAAACGTTTGGCAGCTTGTGTTGTTATGCTAAAGGTTGTTGTCAATTGGTACACGGAATACACCTCCGGAGTATTATACTCGATGATCAGCCATTAAATTCTATAAATCAAATTAAGGATCTTGGTGTAGCTCAGCACTTGGAAGGCAGTCGGAATAATATCCCCTTCAGGATGCTTTGATTACGATAATGGGGTAACCAGCCATGAACTTGGCTCTGATATACGGGGTGAGGCAAAAGTCTGAAGAAGCGTACTGCCATTCCAAATCTACTTAGAAGAGGACTACGGAAATGTACTTAAGACATACTATGTCTCGGCAGTACCGCAGCTATCTTTTTCCAAGGACGAAATGTTGGGGCCCTTCCTCAACAAGTAAACAAATTTAGAGGCACTGTGACTCCAAACCCCAACCAAAATGTACTGAATTTTGTCTTATTTGGGACCCCAACTGGTGAATTTGTGGGCCCCCTGACTCCTGTGTCTGAGGCACCCTTTGCACCACCCCGAATTGCGGCAGTGGGGTTCGGGAGACACGGTCGTACTGATGCTACTTTAAAATGGCCTTGGAATGGTCCTACAACGTCATCACGATGGTACATTTTGAACTATGAAAGGGGGGGGGGGGGGGAGGGGTGGGAGCTAAAAATTTTTCCTTGAGTTTGGAGGGAAAGGGCAAGACATATTAATGGCTTTAGGCAGTGTTTTTTTTTTTATTTAAAGCAAAGAGAATTATTTAAGTTGATTCGTTTTATTTTCCGTCGTGTCAAGCATGTCCAAATGATGTTGGATGTTCACTATCTTCATGACTTGCAGTCAACCTTTCCATTCCCCACACCTTTCTCCCAAACGTATGCATGCTACAGGAAACCACTTTCCAATTTTGTGGAAAACGCACGACACGTTTGTGGGTAGGAAACAAAGTCTCTTTCTGTATACCGTACTGCTGCTATAGGCTACTTTCGTTTGGTATGGCGCCTTCTCTGCTGGACTCCCTGAAGACATGCAGTGAAGCTATTAAGACGAACATGTTCTGAAGGATAACTCCTACCCTAATGGCCCTATTTTCTTTCTGTTTTTGGCTTTGGCATTGGCTTACGGCTCTCTGCAACTTTCCAACTATTGAGTGACGTGTAGTTCACAACTTACATCGTGATTACCTTTAAGAACGATTCCAAAGTAATTTAAACTAACACCCCCCCCCCTTACCAATAGTATATGTAGGCCTATATACATTTTTGTGGTTCTCCTCTTAGTAGATTTGGAATGTCAGTAGGCTTCTCCAGACTTTTGCAATCACCCTTATAGTTACCAACAACTCAGCAATTGACTTATGTTAATAGTAGCCTACCGGAAAAAAAGTAAAACGTTGTTAGAAAAATGAAAACAACGTTCTGGGTGGCTTTGATTGTAATAAATCGCCTCTATGGTATGGACCGTAATTAAAATGCAGGTAATCACAACACGCTACAAGGAGTGCACAGCCGCTTAAAGAAGTAGTCCTCTTTTTAAGTATAATTACGAGCATACCTCGTGGAATTACCATAGATGCTTTTGGTGGTGAATTAAAGAACCATTCCCATTTGCAGCATTTTTGAATCAACACTATGCTGCATATTGTGGAACATGACTATGGGGATCAGCGTACAGTGAACAGAACAGTTGTTTTCTAATTTCACGAAATAATTTCAGGGAGTGGTGGGGGGGGGGGGGGGGTGGAGAGAGAGGCCATTTTGAGAACGTTGTGCAAATTGGCAAACTGAGGCCATTCTAAATTGTGGAATTGACATTAATTAAAACGAGTTGTGTGCTAGTACAACCAGTGTTGTACAACGGACACTAGCCTGTACAGACAATGCGGAATGGCTGGTGACTACTTACAACAATCTCTTCTAATAAAGAGGGGATTTGATGATTGTGAATTGAATTTGAATTTGAGTTCTAAGCGCCCTGCCAAGCCATACAGTCAAGCCTAGATTACCTTACCCTAACTTAACCTAACCTCAATCCTATTCACGAATTATTCATGACAATAAACTGAAAACTTAACTTTTAATTGATAAAACAACTTTAGTTATTTGATTTGATTTGATTTATTAAGCCTAAGAAAAAGGCCTCCTAGCCATTCGCTGATACTACACATTACTTACAGGCTGCTTACGAACTCGGTTACCACATTTCAACACCGCCAAAACTCACTGTATGGGTCACAGTACAAGCACAGGACCCTGTATTCAAACACCGTGACCTATGTCACCACCGTTGGAATGCGAGAGGTACCGGACCAAACCAGGGCAGGACAAGCCCAAGCAGAAGCTGCCGGAATCACGGCTCAAATCGCCGCGTGGCCCGGCAGAAACCCAGGTATATCCAACTTAAAATAATGCTTCAGGCATATGCAACTTAATATTAAACCGCTGGCTAAAGGTTCTGTCGTCGTGCACGTTTAAAGTTAAACGATTGGTGAAACTCGGCGATATTGAGTTACTTTCTGCCCAGAATCTGGGGACAGGTCAGGGCCGTGCTGGGTGACTCCGGGAACAGACCATAATTATCACGCTGAATGGGGCATTAACCACTTGCTAAAGGTTTTGTCGTTGTGAACGATTAAAATAAGAAGATTGGTGAAACAACTCGGTTAAATATTGAAAACGCTATTTACTTTCTGCCTCAGAAAAAAAATGATGTACAAAGGCGTATTTCTTTATTTCTGCTGGAAATATTTATATGTAAGTGCATGGAGTCCAGGGCAGGGGAGGCGCTGATTGAGTGAGCTAAACGTTTACCAGCCAGTGTACGCAAAAATACATGGACGGGACAAAGCCTTCTGCAACAAATACGTGAGATAGCAAACCGTCCCAATATTGCACGGTGCATAGCACGGGCTTCAGCTACAGTATCTATAAGAATGACTTTGATTGTAATTACGAGCTATCATTCTCGTGACGCCAATAAACCTGCAGTGTGAACACAAGATGGCGCATGGCCAGATTGTCCCATAGCACAAAAGCAACATTTACCATACGATGCTTTATTACAACTTGCCAGCACCAAAAATCACAAAGAGCGTTTTCTTCTCTTTAGCATAAAGGATGTCTTCATTGACGTTCTTTATCTTTTGCGGAAATCGTGCAAATGTGTCCCACCCGACCCCTGCATGCTATATTGTCAATGTTGCGTGACCGACGGGTTGGTCGCGTCCACACCAATTGCCATAAGTCTTGCGGATGTCTCTAAATCTTCAGCGGCGTGAGCTCCTGATATATGGTTAAGTGTTTGTTTGGCCTTGCCGCGCGGCGGGGGTGGCCGAAGCCAGTGAAGCGGCGATCTCTGGCCCAGCAGGACCTAAACGAAACGAGCGCTATTACAGCGTTGGTTCGTCTGGCATTTTGGGCTATCCAAGGAAAATGGAGAGGATAGGGAGGGGGATAAGTTAAGAGAAGGGGAAGGCTTTGTGTTGGAGGGTTGAGGCGGGGGTGGAAATTGATGGATTGCTCCGGACGGCCCTAGTGACGCTTTCCTTGCGTGTTTGGCACGCGAGTCGATCTTTGGCCCGCCCTTTTTTTGAGGTAAACAGCAGCCCCCAATGCAAGGGCGAAACAGAGAAGCGAACTGTGTTGTGTCTTTCTTCCGCGTTGCCTGTCTGTTTTTCGGTAGACTCCTTGTCTGGTGATGTCTGTCTCTTCTACAGCTGGTGTTGAGTTGTCGTACTTTGACTAGCAGTTTGGGGACGTCGAGTTGGCAAATCTTACAATTTTTCTGTTGGTTCGGAATAAGTAAAGCATGTTTAATCTGCATTTGAATGACCTATTGTAGAAATTTTCAAGTTTTAATCTAGGGAAGAAAAATAAATTCTGCAGGGTGTAGGAGGTTGTGGTATAATACAAAAGTATGGAAAACGATTTGTAGTGTAAAATCGTGAAATTATAAAATAGTTGTATTGTTTCGTTTTGTTCTGTATTGTTTCGTTTCGTGTCGTTTTGTTTCGTTTTAAAGAGGTCGTGGAATTTTAGTCCCACTGTTCTGTGACAAACTGTCAAATTGTCTACCTTCCAGCAAAGATGTTTTTATAGCCGACGAAATGTGCATTACCTGTTTTTATAGCGTTTCCCTCCTTTTGAGCTTTTATTCCCCCAGGAACTTGAAAGTTGTCTTCCCAGCTGGGCTTGCACTACTGCGCATGTGGAGGGTTGGGCTGGCTGTATATACTCGGCGCAGCCGTCCGATGGCATCACTTCTCCTAGGGTGCTCACGACGACGTGACCGTCTTGAGCTCTCCCCACTCCATTCCCTCCTTCGGATCCGCTGGTCCTCAGGACGCGTCCCATAGGACGTAGCATCATCATCCCATAGGACGCATCCTACTCGAATTAGTTCGAAGGATGGCTCCTGCCAGGATGCCCTCTACTGCCAAGGATCTTCTGGATGTCCCGGTTGAAGCTTCACTCCCGGCCACCTCTATTCCAACTTGAGGAGCAGGTAGACGGAGGATCGATCCGTCCTCTCCTCAGACAAGGATACATCCGCCTCTTCAAGATCTGCCGGTACTTAGGACCGGCTGCCGTCTCCATCCTACATATTGCATCCTATCAACTTACAGCCAAAGGATGGCCTCGCCTAGGATGCCTTCTCCTGCCAACTACCTGGATCTCCCGGTTGAAGCTCCGCTCCCGGCTACCTCTGTTCCATCTTCAGGAACTAACAGGCAAAGGACCAATGCGTCCTCTTCACACAAGAACTCCGTCGATCCTCGGGACCAGCTGTCCTCGCGTCCTCTACCGCCCACGTCCGTAGGTGCTTCCATCCACGGGATGGCCTCTGCTAGGATACACTCTTCTACTACGGACCTTCTGGATCCCCCAGTTGAATCCTCACTCCCGGCTACCTCTGCTCCGTCTTTAGGAGCGGGAAGGCAGAGGACCAATCCATCCTCTCCACACAGAACCACCGGTCCTCATGGACCAGCTGGCTTCACCATTCTACGTATCACTGCGTATTGCCTCTGCACAGCCTTCTTGGATTGGACTGCTTCACCACCTGCTGTCAACTTTCGCCTTCCTTTTCCTCCAGCGTTTAATGCTGTTGTTTAACCAAAGGAATATGATATCCCTTCGCGCAGCCACCATCTGCGCATCCTACTGCGCAGCCCTCCTTTCTCGTATAAACACTTCAACGATGCAACTTGCTCGTCCTTCTTCTACCTGCATCCTATGCAGCTATGCTATACATTGCTCCTCAACAGGTACGTTCCTACGTTCTACTCTTTGGGGCGTTCAGCTGTAGCCTGCTCTGGCCTTGGCTAGTTTTGTGTGTTCTTCACACGAGCCTTACGTCCAATATCACGTTCCTCGAATCGTCCTTCCTTTGCCCCAACTAGACCTCGGTCTGGAAACAAAAAAAGGGGGGGGGGGGACGTTCACTTTTTCCAGACATGGGGAGC
>JAHWFP010108328.1:38270-49829 GCA_023313725.1 Lithobius niger
CCCCCCCCCCCCGATCACCCTCCAGCAGTCATTCTGTCATTCATTCATTTATTTCCCAGAAGCCGTGGTCCTAAACTTTACGCTCCTAAGTACAATGCTACAAATAACCAATCCAAACCAACTAAATCAACACAAACCACAACCATAAATCTCAACCGCAAATCCCTACTACAAATCCCTACCGCAAAAATCAACCACAAATGTCTGTATCACTGTACCACTAAATCACTGACCACTATTGCCACTTGCTATCTGAGCCACCGTGACGCACTGCTCCTTGAATGGGAAATCGCCAGCCACAGCGACACACAGCACACCACACACGACGCAAGTTCACACGGACACATGGGGTGGGTGGGAACTACTGGAGCAAAGGCCCAACCGGGACCCCGGATTCTTTCATTTTACCCATCAACAATCAACTGGGCGAAAGTTCGTAATACATAACACGTGCTTTAAGAATTGTTAGGCACCGTAGCAAAGACATAGCATGGCACGAAGAATGAAAAACAACGTTACTTTAAATTGTAGCCATAAAAAAACGTTACTTTTAATTGTTGGCTTGAATTCCGAGGTTGGGTATTATATTAGTAGATCATCTTGTGTGAACTTCTGTACAAGACACGCCATTCCAGTGCTATATTCTTGAGTCTACTCCTAGTTTTGGGTTTTTAAATGTATCAGGTTTTGGTTTGAACCATTAATTTAAAATGCTCATGTTTCTATTTACGATCATTTCTCTTTCGAAACGTCATGTCGGCGTATGAAGGGATGATTCCCCTTGGGGTAGCTGAATGCTTGTCACAAGCCACTTGTCATCTCGTTGATAAATGGGGGTGGAATTTGCAGCAGTTGGCACGAAACTAAACGAATTGAAAGCGAGACCTCGGGGGAGTTTTCAACTTAATCGAGATGGGAGGGTCGTTCCTTTATAGAATGTGTGGCTCCCTTCCTTCCTGGTACCATTGACAGAAAACGTCTGCTAACTTTGGCTGAAAATGCAGGAGTGAAAATATAGCAAAGTTGGTTAATCTTTGCAGGGAAACAACTGTTACTGTCGTCCTGATACTAGGATATTACACAATTAGAATGCAGCTAGTCTGCATGCGAAACAGTGTGTGTCCTTCCACCATGTTCTGTCAATGCGAAAATGGTCCCCTCCTCCCACTCCCCACCCCATATTACTTTAATAAGTTAAGATGGACTCAAGTTCAGACAGGCAGACAGCATTCACAAGTTCAAGAAAACAAAACTGTTTATTATATTATTATAATGGTTGTTCTGCGACTATCGGCTTTTAGGCCTTGTTTATCGTCATAAAACATCAACAGAACAAATGTGCAGGACTACAACACTATGTAAGTTAGAATTCTAAAAAATACAAGCATTAAAACATAAGAGCAAATTCAATGAGTCGTAGGCAGGCTGAAGCCTTCTTTAAGTGACGTATTATGCCGTCATCATTCTTGATTCATGCGCAATGCCTTAACAGTTTTTCACATTTTTTTTTTGTCTTGGGAAAATTAGCAATCATGTTCATCATTCTGTTGAATTGAATTTTGTCAGCAGTTTCATGACAAATGAGCTGAGTCCCGTTAACATTTACAAGATGGGCGAGTGCTGCATGTTTCACAATTGCATATCTTGGTTCATCTCTCGAGAGTGCAGGGCCTGTAAGGCACTTAATAGCTTACGCCACATAACATTCGGTGTCCAGCATTGGATAACTGATAGATTCCAGTAAATTCTTACAGGCGCTCAGTATTTTAACCGGATTGCTGAACCGGCCCTGGTCAGCTTGGGAGCATTCAACCGAAGTCGGGGATTGAGAGGCGAGGAAATTCGCAGCCGCTTGGTGAATCGTATAAGCAGGTATCAAGACTACCCTGATACCATTTCTGTTAAGATATCTCCTGCTTGCTTCGTACATGCCTGGCATGTATGGCATTGAAGTCCAGTCAGAGGGTTCAACTTTGGATTGTTTACTGTCTTCATGAAGTTACTCTTTCACCAAGCAACTTTGTCTTCTTGTTTCATGAATGCCGATCTCGTAGTCGTTGTTGCAATATGGAATACAGTGTCGATTTCGAAAGAAATGTATTTTATTTACCGTTTTTTTTTTCACTGCGGCAATTGTGGGTTTTCATCGGCTCAGAGAAAATTAGGCCATTAGCACCCTATTTTAAAATTCACAAAACTTGTAGTCACTTTTTTTAAAGTTCTTAGTGCACCTGTGGTAATTTCAGTAATAACATTATCATATTTCCGTATCATAATGATACTTAAAATGGATTATTTCTTTGAGCTACTGCACACCGCTTCGCACAAGTTTGGGATTACCTGAATTGTAATTGTTGAAAATACCATACTTTGGTAGTCTGGTGACTGACTGTACTCTGGAAGGTTTTTGGCTGGCAGCCGAAAATTGTTTGTGTAGGAACTGCTTCACGAACTCTTCCTTGGTGTTAGAAGCGAGGAATGATCCCCTCATAGACAACATTATTCATGTTTAGCCTTCATGTTATGTTTTATAGTACTGTAAGCATAGGTTGGGTAAAATCATAACCATAAAATCATAAATCATAACTCTGCCATGTTGCCAGCTCCATTGTGCCGTAGACTGGGATGATCTCCGTATTCGCCCACTATTGTGTGGAATGTCTTTAAGTATTTGTATTTGGAAAGTTGGAAGAAATGCTGAAAGCATTTTAGCATTTGGATCGTACTTAAGTGCATCGAGACTGTATTGGGAATTGGGATTCATCACCGATGCTGTTGCAACAAATTCAAGAGACGAATGTCAAACGGAAAGACCGCTTCATTATAGAGATACGGACTGCTGTAGGTTTGGTTAAATCTAATGCATTGATTTGTATGCCACCAGTCGTGAACGCAGGCTCAATTCGTCTCTCAACATGCGGTAACATCAGTGTTTGTACGTGTTCATGACAGCAGATGCCAGGCGATTGTAAATGATTTTAAACTCGAGCTGCATGGTGTCGTTTCGATGGCCAAACTATTCTTAAAATTAGCTACATTGACGGTAGGCATTATGAGGAAAATGTGCTGGCCCATGCTTGCGCACATGGTGTAGGTAGCAGACATGACAATGTTCTATTACGAATGATGACTGGCAAATATGTATTGAATTAATATGTAAAAATGTTGGAAATTATCTCTGTATCCACCAGAGATCTCAATTAGCTCTGTATATCTATGGTTTTTCAACTATCAGTTAATGAAGTCGATTTTTTTTCTAGAAAAGCAAACTGTTTAGGACATCTACACGTAGAATCCATCTAACTCACACTGGCATTTCAGCCTGTTATCCACTTATCATTGTAGTACAGGAAATTAGATCAGAGATCAACGGCTCCATGACAAGAGTATTTTGTTGAGTTTTGTTGCCACACCTAATATGAAGTTATAAACAGTGGTAAGCTTATTTATTAGTTTGCAAGTGACCAGATGAAGTTAATGGTGAAACTAGACGTGAAAGCCTATGCTGTCAGTGTCATAATAGTGCTGACGAATCGTCTCCGCTGAAATTATCGTTACCTAGGTTGTTCAGTGGAATCCTACGTGATATAGTTTTTGGAACCAAAGCAGGTGTGTACAAGATTACTTTTCACTGTTAGCAACACCAGTAGTCTCGCTATTACACAGAGGCGCCGCCATGGTTTTATACGTCTGAAGAAACGATATTCTTTGTTTGCTTGTTCAGTGATGGTTTATTATCAGAAGTGATGGAAGGAGAGGTAAATGAAGAGAATGTTAAATGTTTAAGTAGAGGTGTTCAGCATGTAATTTAAGTGTATTAGGTTGGTTGGTTTAATGCAGGAGAGAAGTCCAACAGGCTTATTGATCCTTCCCGTAAACAGCTAAAAAAACACTACAAATCTACCAGGGGAAAAAACAGAAACAAATCAAACAAGAGAAATCAACTACAAGAAACAAAACCACAACTCAAACAAATCTTCCCGAGTGAATACCAAAGTGCCCCACCGTCCTCGTGTTCTTTGTCGTTGTAAGTCACAGTACGCAGCGAACCTGCGAACAAATCCAACAATGCCACGTTAGCTATTGGGAAACACTTATTTCCAAGGGCGTCGATTTTTCTAAAGTTGTGGGGGGGGACATAGTAGTAACGCCAAACAACTCCAGTGGGGGGGGGGGGAGAAAATGAAAATTTACTGTTAAAATGTGTGCTACTTTAGCAGAAGCCCGGTGAATCCAGCTAGGGGGTCAGGGGGAGCGCTGTAAGCTCCCCCAGCGGGGTCCGGGGCAGAGCCCCGGAAGCTGAAGCATTTTACGCTATTTGAGAACCTATTTTCGGCTTTCCGAGACACGTTTGCAACGCATTATTTAGCAAAATTTTGGATGCTTTTCGTAAAAATTCTTTAGCATGAGAGGTCGTAAAAACCTAATTGTTACCAAAATTCCGGTTTTTTTTTACACATTTTATTTGCAAATTAAATTCCTTGATGAATTATTTTTTTTTTAAATCTTATTAAATTAACGCTAGCTAAAACTGAAAATTTAGGTTTGAAAAGTATTGCTTACTTTTCAAATGGTGGAAGATTTAACTGACGTTCTTGTCAGTTAAAATTAACTGAATTAACTGAGAACTGAAAAAGAGGAAAAGAGCTACTAGCAAATCAAACCGTCAACTTAGTCTTCAATTTTGATTCTTTGCTCGGTTTTTATGGAGTTAATTGGTATAGACTTCAACTGAAGAAAACTTAAAAGAAAGCTTAACAAGTTTTGTTCTGTACAAATTTATCTGACGTTTCGGCTATAATAATCATAGCAAGAACAAACTAACCACCAGGCGACTTCAGTTGGCGCTTCGTTGACAAACAAAGTAATTTGAAATAAGACACTCCTTTATCTTTCGTTTAGCTCTGTGCTCTTCCTGTTTTGACTAGTTGAGCACTAAATTACATTTTCACTACATCGGCGGAAGTGGAAAAAAGCCTCTCAAGCACTACATACCGAGTAGGGTTACGCAAACACAGTCGGAAAGTAATTCGAATTAATAGACAGTAAATAAAGTTTAGATTTATAAAGCGACTAATAATGAAATTTATATGCTTCAATTGTTTGAGTGATGTTCATTTATTTTTACCATAAAATTGTGTTATTTTAAATTAAAATTTTTATAGAATTAAAAATAAGTGTTTTGCTACAGCGGAGTGATAATGCTTACATCCTCCCGTTAATCCGTCATCTTTGTGACTTGGCCTTGCAACTTACATTCTTAACTTCATTACTGCCCTGTGGTTACGTCCCGTTTCGCCAAAAAGAAAGCAGATTAACAGCTTTTGCCTCAGGGGCCAGTCCCGTTTCGCTAAATCCCGTTTCGCCAAATATCGCATACGAAACATTTAGCCTAAAACATTTAAACACGAACATTTATAGCATAATGGTTAGACATTTATAGACAACCACCCGTTTTTCAGAATCCCATTTTACAAAATGATTTTTTTCAAAATACGTGCCTCGCTTGCGCTGCCATGCTCGCTGCGGCTAAACACATAACATCAGAAATCACAACCAATCAAAAATTACTAACAATAAGGCATGCCTCTTTAACTTCTGCAATGTTAAATTTTTGAAGAATATTTTGATTCTGAGAAACGGGATTCTGTAAAATGGGAATTCCCGTTTGGAAAAGGTTAACCTTCACGTGTATAACTAACTATTCATAAAAGAGAACCTTGGCATGGACGTAGTGACGCCAAACATTCTAAACAATTATATTTTAAAGCGCACGTTTTTCCGCCTTTATTGCTAGTTTTCACAACGCTAATAAATAAACTGGGCTTATACTATCACTGCTTGTCTCTGTTAAATGTTTGCCTTTTAAAGCCATAGAAATAAGGTATTACATTTCGTGTACGGTACGTAAAATTTTGTCAAATTCGTTTTGGCGAAACGGGATTTGCCGAAACGAGACTAGCCCCTGAGGGCAAAACTGTTAATCTGCTTTTTTTTGGCGAAACGGGAGTTTCACCTCCCCTGTATTATGAACTGTATGTAATATTTGTTGACTTGATTCATGCAATTGGAGAAAAGGAAAGTACATTTTCTTGTTTCAAACTCGACGTGGTAAGCGTGATAAATAGATAGATACTCATTTACAGCTTTGCAGCCTATTTCGTGGGGGGGACGAACCCCTCAGTTTGAAAACGTGGGGGGGACGGTCCCCCTCGTCCCCCCCTGGATCGACGCCTATGCTTATTTCGCACTAAATTCTAACAGTACACAGTCCAAGAAAATACTCCACCGATTCAACCGCTGCCCCACAGTAGCAAACCAGAGAGAATAGATTCGTCGAAGCATGCCGAATCACCATTCAGAGCTATCTATCTGCCCCATGCGGAGTGAGGACAATAACGAAGCGAGGGTTCTTGGCATATAATCTAAATACATTAGTGCATTTTATTTAATAACATCGCAGTAACAATTATAGATATTGCCAGTTACCTAGTTTTGACCAATTTTGAAATTGATTATGCTAATTGTTTTTTTTTTTTTTTTTATCGGCGATGCGCAGCTATACAGTGTCCTTTTTTTTAACTTGTGGTTACACTGCTGATCTGAAAGGTAATTGGAAAGAGCATCCTGGCAAAGTCACTACCAAACCTTATGGACAGGCTAGTGTAAGAGCCTAGGCTCCTTACAGCACCTGTGGGATGTGGACTATTTGTTCGTAAATCTCCTGTTCTACCCTTCTCCTTTCTGTTTCAAAACGGACTGTAGAGCGAAGTCGGTTAATGTTTACAAGCATTAGTTTGTTTCATATTACGTGAGGATCAAGGCATTAAAAAAATAGTGTTCGACAAAAAGAAAAGGTACGGAAAGTCTTGCTATTCTATACGTGAGTCTACGTCTTGCTGTCATCATAGGTGTAAGAAGAATGAGACTATTACACTATTTAAATACGGATGGAAACCTATTTACTTTGCCTTTTGGACTTATATGTCAGACTGATTGAGCTCACGACCCCACGACCTCTGAACCCACGACCTTTGAAATCAAAGGCCAAGTCCTACCGCTTAGCCATGCTGACATGGCCTTTAAAAGGAAACGTCCATAGGCAGCATTTAACACGCACGCATATACACGTAAACATACACTTATCCAATAACTTTTTAACTCATCTCAAGCCCGTTGGCTTTCTGTCCTGTTTAATTTTATCACACTGTACTTCACCAAAGTTTGGGCAACTTAAGCATGCACAGCATATATTTGAGGAAGAAGATTGAAGCAGAATTAGACTAAATTACTCGTTATGTTTTTGCTTAGTGAACTGATAAGTGAGAAAAAAGTTAAACGAAGTTGAATCTGGAAAAACTAAATTTTAACCAAATTATTGCTTGTTGACAAATCCATATTTAATAATTTGACATCCATCCATCAAATTCAGAACTGGACATCATATTACTACTTATCGATAAGTGGACAATCATATGTTTTTGGAGGGGCAGTGGGTTTGCTTAACCTAACCTATCAACCTAACCTAACCTACCAACAACACCACACAATTCGTTTACAAGCGAACCCTTGATTTTTTCAATTACCGTTTTTCCTTCAGTTTCTGTTTTTTAAAGTGGTTCACTGTTTTATATCAATTACGTCGTAATAATGTACGTTTAACAGAAATCCCGGCTTCTTGACTATTTTTAAATGTTCTCAAAGAATGGTTTGTGTACTGTGCCACTCCCAATCCAACTTACTCCTTGATAGCCTCACAAGGTTTTCCTACAAATGAGGTCTCGCCTCCCCCAATGCCCCCTCCTCCCCCACCTCCTGCAAACGTAATGGGTGCCTCTTGGTCCATCCACATGAGGCGAAATGACTTAATCCAATGCAACGCGCAGGCTAGAGTGGCTTTCAGTCTCTGCCAAAAGCCGAGTGGTCCTAAGCAAAGGGCACCGTGGGACCAATTGGCTTAACTCCACTCTGCCCCTATTACATTACGTCCACAATAAACATTCATTTTACCATTCTGTTCAAGAGTCTACGTGCCCGTTGAGCTTCATATGAAATAATCCTAGTAGCATGATGTTGGGCCCTAAACAACGTTCCCTTAGCTGGGTAATCTTGGACATTCACATTATACACTGTAGTCTATTCCCCTGGGCTGGGTGTGCGGTAATATATGACGTGAATCATCGATTTGGGGTTTGGTGTGAATCACTCGACCTGTTCGGCCTGAACTAGCCTGTTTGTTTAGAAAGTTGAATGAATTTTAGGTGAAAACCGCTGTGACTTAGGCATACAATTAAAGAGGGTGGGGAGGGGGACAAGTGAGGCTATCCCAGGCCGAGGGCCCAAAATGACTCTGGCCGTCATCAACACTCAAGAGTCGAACTAAGGAGGTGTCAGTCTGAAACTTACCAAAAAAGAGGTAGCACAACATGGAACTCACTGGTCACCCTATAAGTTTGGTAGCAGAACAGGGAACTCACTAGTCATCCTATTAGTATTGGTAGCACAACAGGGAACGCACTGGTAACCCTATTAGTATTGGTAGCACAACAGGGAACTCACTGGCAACCCTCTTAGTATCGGGAGCACAATGGGGAACTCATTGGTAACACTATTATTGTTGGTAGCACAACAGGGAACTCGCTGGTGACCCTATTAGTATCGGTAGCACAACAGGGAACTCAAATCGGTATTTAGTAGGGGTTGGGATATATAGCTTATAATTTTTTTAATGCTCTTTTGAAATTTAAACTGCTATAGGCCATGGACAGTGCACGAGTTTTACAAAAAAATGGTTTGGTCCAAAAGTAGGAATTTTAGGAGATTTAAGCAAAATGTCTCCTAAATTTTTTGGGAGAAATATTTAGGAAATTAGATTTTCTTTGAGTAGGGGCGGGACGGATGGACTGCCCCCAGGCCTGGGCCAACGTTTCAGCAGCCCAGCCCACGAGTAAGTAATTTTAGGTTAAGGCCAAGTTTTATAATGATGTACTTTTTATTGCTTGTAGTTCGAAGTACTACATTTCAAACTATAAAAAGTAGGTCCGTGGAAGTTCCAAGGCAGGCTAATAATTTTCCTGGAAAAGGTATTTCGGACAGGTCATTGACAAACATCAGAAAAACCAAGTGAACTCCAAAAAGTGTGAATTTCTTTTAATTACATGCTCGAGTTGGAAGTTGGTTCGTGATAGCCTTTCTCAAATAAAGTGAACAGCTGTGTTCAGAAATCAAAACAAGTTTCGCTTTTAACAGAATGGTAACACCAGTTTTTTCACCGAGCAATAATTGGCAGCAGTATACTACCTGTCATTTTGACCCTAAAATACTGCACAATTCCTGTAATAATACCGTCGGCAGCCTGTTACTATAGTATATTGAAATATTCAGTAAAGTTTATGGTTTATTTTTACAGTCAACGGATGACAGACCCCTTTGTAAAAATAGAATACTGTCAACTGTCAACTGCATGAAAATACTGTATTGTTACCGAAATATACAGTGAAGTTTACTGTAAAGTAATCACCCCAGTAATTAGGTTGGAATTTATTGTACCGAAAAACTGTATTTTCTTTGTTGTGTGGAATAATAACGTAAAGTCCTTGAGACCCTCTTCATGTGGAGCGTCGAGTAAAATCAGTGCCAGCGACAGGCATCCTGGTGAAAATAAGCTCGCCTAGTGGGGCCCACGGCAGAGCCCCAAGGAGTCACATATTTTCTGTATTTGCAGATGCATTTTGTGGGCTTTAAAAACAAAAAACTAATGCACATTTTAGTACAATAATAATACAAATGCGGCATAACGTTAGTGATATCGAAAGATTCAACAGCTAAGCTCAAGTAGAAATTTCCTAGGCTGTTACATTCTTGGGCCCCCAAATTTTCTGGCCTTAAATTTTCCAGCGCCCCCCCCCCCTAAATCCTCCCCCCTTCCGACCATTAATCCCGTGGTAACCCTAACTTTCCAGTGGGGTTTAAATTCGGGGGGGGAGGGTCTCTAAATTTCCTAGGGGGTCCTAAATATCCCTTTGGTCCCTAAATTCCCGTGTGTTCTCCCCCTCCCCCCCAAATTCCCCATGCCTGGTACAAATTGCGCTTCTTATTCCCCCTGTCACCGACCCTGGGGAAGATTAATACGTATTGCATTTGGAGGGTATATCCGTTTGACAAAAGTTTTGAAAAGTAGTAAAAATCAACCATGGTACTAATTAACACTGGACTAACCAGATGTGAACACAACCTGATGAGATACTAGCAAAAAAAAACCGATTCTATAGGAAAAATTTCTTCGTTCCAAGAGTTAGCATGGTAATTAGTACTAACAAGAATTTATAGGGTTAAATAAATAAATTCTTGGTACTAATTACTATGCTAACCCCCTTGGAACGGTGGGATTTGTCATACAGAATTGGTTGTGTTCACTAGTATGTTCACATCTGGTTAGTCCAGTGTGCAACAGTTACCGTCTGCACTTAGATCGTCCGCAGAGAGAAAAAGAAAAGTGACGTGCGATTTGAAGGACTTTGGAGTGGCAAGAGGTTTGTCTTGTCAGCCAGAAATAGCAGCAAGAACGATAGCGTTGAGTCACAACCTTTTCCTCACCTAGGCCCATTTGTTGCGAGGTATTTCGGGGGAGAGAGAATAATATAATTAACATTACTCCTACTGTAGACAAGTGAGCTCGTTGAGCACTCTTCCGTAGTCTGCATTTGTAGAATTTATTTTTTAGAGGTTTACCGCGGTAAAAAACAAATGTTTGTCTTATTTTTTTAAAGTAAAGTAAATTAGCACGTCGTTGGTGCATGCTGGCAAAAAATGGCTTCCGGTTACAAAGTTGACGGGTGAAGGGTTGGCTTGGAATTTACCAGGGCTGGTTTTACCAGGTACTTCTCAGGTTGTTACTAACCCCAGTTAAAGAAAATTTTCAATTAAATATGCTCATTATGTATGTAATATAAAACGTTAATTAATACAGACGCAAACCTGTTTTTGTTGCTTTTCGGACTTTCTTAGACTGCCTGATCAGGAATTAAACCCTTGACGTTTGAGGCCAACGGCCAAAGCGGTCCACTCGGCCGCGCTGATATAAAGTGTCAAATTAGTGGTAAATATCAGCCGAGGAAGCAAGCTGATTTGATTAAAATTTCTAAAATACAGAGTTGGAAATTTATTTGCTGATGTAAAGTTGTTGGAAATTTATTTGCTGATGTAAAGTTTATATAGAATGTGAAGATAAAGCCACTCTTATTTATAATTACGTTCATATTTCTTTGCGCAAACCAAAATCTTATAGCACTTGAAGTTAACAATGTTATACAAAGGGCGAGTTTTAGGTGAATTCACGTACAAAGATTACTTGCGTTTCTGCCAACAACTAGTACATACATCATGGTCTGCAGGCGAAAGGTTCGTGCAACTTCTGCAGACCATGATGTACTAGTTGTTGGTGGTCTCAAGTGGTAGTCCTGCTGATGACGGTAGGTGATAGAATCGCAAGTAACTCTTCTTCATATGAATTCACGAAAATTCGCTCCTTGTATAACATTGAGAACCATTTGACGTCAA
>JAHWFP010108328.1:51115-77123 GCA_023313725.1 Lithobius niger
ACGTCAAGTGTTACAAGTGGTACTCCTGCTGATGACGGTAGGTGATACAATCGCAACTAACTCTTCTGCATATAAATTACACGAAAATTCGCTCCTTGTCTAACATTGAGAACCATTTGACGTCAAGTGTTACAAGTGGTACTCCTGCTGATGACGGTAGGTGATACAATCGCAAGTAACTCTTCTGCATATAAATTACACGAAAATTCGCTCCTTGTATAACATTGAGAACCATTTGACGTCAAGTGTTACAAGTGGTAGTCCTGCTGATGACGGTAGGTGATAGAATCGCAAGTAACTCTTCTGCATATAAATTACACGAAAATTCGCTCCTTGTATAACATTGAGAACCATTTGACGTCAAGTGTTACAAGTGGTAGTCTTGCTGATGACGGTAGGTGATAGAATCGCAAGTAACTCTTCTGCATATAAATTACACGAAAATTCGCTCCTTGTATAACATTGAGAACCATTTGACGTCAAGTGTTAAAAGACTTTGGTTTGCATGAAGAATAGATGAATTTTAAGTCAGTGAAGAAAAACCGAACCTATTGTTTTGGTTTTAAATAGAATTACGGTAATGGTAAAGAATAGCGTTGGAACTTTGCGTAAAGAACTTCGCCCAAAAATCATCCAAAAAACTTAAATAACGATAACAGTCAGCAACAACACAACAATACCACAGAAAACAACGCCAAAGCCACCAGCACATGCAGTTAACATAGAAGGGTCGCTAAACTTTACCATACCCAGAATTACATACCAACAATTGTTGGTATGTAATTCTGGGATGGTAGAGAGCAGTTAGCCTCACCAACCTAACTTTTGAAAAGAGAACGTAATAAATAAAAAAGAAAAAAAGAAAAAAATTTGTATGTCAGTGTGTGATTTTCGCTGTTTGGTTTGTTTTCCTTTTTTCTTTATCGGAGTATATTATGGTCTTCTGAAAGTTATAAGCCCAGTTTCGACATATTTGGTCCATGTTTTCAAGTAAATAGACTGAGTGCATATTAGATCATTCAGTTTAGACCAACTTCACGCATTTTTAGACGTATATCTGTTGACACTCAGTGAAATAAAAGTGCCACCTGACTGGTAAAGCCCCACAATGACATGAAAGGACGAAAATTTTATATTTCAGTCAAAATCTTGGCCTTGTCTGTCAACCTTGTCTGTCGACCTTGTCTGACCTTTTCTGTCAACCTGTCAGAAAGACGAACCTACTGGTATACGAATGGTGGGTATATATCACGCAGCACATAAAACAAGCGAAAACACAATGAAGACATGGTGAATGACTTAGCTAAACGAAGACGTCAGGCTGATGAAGTGGGTTCGTATACCATGCAGGACCCATCCAGTGGCGCTGCCATTATCAAGGTCAGTGGTAGCGACAATACCGATCAAGTTTTGGACTTTCTACAATCAACTGCAAGACCAACTCATTATTACCAACAATTCGGCCATGTTAAAACCATTTTGTGAACCAACTTCAATGTAACAACAGTCCCTTTGCACTATTTGTAACCCACACCATTGTATCAGGGCGTGGAGGTTTTGGTGACTTGATGGCCCGTGCGCCCATGGCTAGGTGCTGGCATTCCAATTTCGACTCCCCGACTGGTCAACACCTCTTTTGGGACCTCTATTTAGAAATTGCCCCTGAATTCACCAAATTAGCCATGCCCGGAAACCTACGGCTGTAGCCCTCGAGTCACAAGCCACCTAGCCCCGTGAATCAAGGCGAGCAAATATAACATCTTTTCGAAACTGGACCACTGCGTTGGCTGGCTTCCTAACATCATGTGAGTGAACATCTTACATCCCACTTAGTATCGCTTCAACCAGTAAGTTCGTCTTTCGGACAGGTTGACTGAAAAGGTGAACAAGACCAAGATTTTTATATTTCACCCAATGACATGAAAGCACGAAAATTTTATATTTCAGCCGAATTTTCGTGCTTTCATGTCATTGTGGGGCTTTGCCAGTCAGGTGGCACTTTCATTTCACTGTTTGCATCACCCACAAAATAACGATTTGCTGTTCAGAATCATTTGAACATTTTAGACTGTTTCCAATTCGTTTAAATATTTTACGTGCATTTCAGATTAGACAAACGTCTTTATTTTAGAATGTTCATCATCCCATTTCTTAGACGTACATCAGCGTCCTCTTCACGTTTTATTAAAAAAATGTCATCGCGCTCAAACACTTAATCGATATCTGACCTACCGTTCGTTATGGGAGGACGTACGGACGATGGCCCTGTTCGATTGGTGCCCACGTGAGGGTTTTGCGCGGGCGCTGCTGTCGACAATCAGCAATAACCGTTTTATCGGATCGGCCTTTCCTCCCCATTCGTATTGTGAGTTTCTAAATCGTATTGAATTGGCGAAGAAGAGGCTACATTATGCAACGGTCGGTCGATGTATAAAGGAGGGAAAGTGCTCTTCAGTGTAAAAACCCAAGTTTTAGAAAACAAGTTTTTGTGGCGCAGCTTTTGGGTCTAAATCGGGTTTGGAATCCAGCTGTTTACTTCGTGTCACTCGTTGTCAGCGAACAAGCTGGAGGAAAAGGGAGAGAGGGTTGGGGTGGGGGGTTTGGGGTGGCTTACTCTGGTATGAGCGCTATGTTGCTCAGGGATCTTCTTGTCGGACGCGGGGGAGTAAAGGATGGCGCTTTGCTTTTCAACATTTTACGAAGCTGTCTGCTGCGATTCTGTTTGTTGATGTGCCGTATTCCTGTGTAAGGGTGTATTTTCGCAACGCATTCTCGCAGCGTGAAGCGGATCTTACATTTCAACGTGGCGTTGGTGTTGTTGGCTGTGTCAATGCATGACAAAACTGAATAATGATTGGGAGTTCTGAAACTACGAGGATATTCATTTCTTCATGAGAGATTTTTTTTAAATCTCATTGTTCACATTAGTTTCTAGCTTTTAACCAAACGAGGGTTTTTTGCGTCGTCAGTTACGTGTACCGGGCGGCGGCGGCATTGCCCTGCCTTTTCCAGTTCACATCACAGAGGCCACAAAGTATTGCAAGACGATAATTTGCTACTAACAAACCTGTAGAATAAGTCAGGATCTCCTGACTCAATAACACTTTCTTCCTTGTCAGCAGCCCCAGCAGAACCGAGCTCCGATATCACGACAAAGCAGTACGGTAGGCAAAATGATGCACTGACAGACGGGAGGCGGCGTACTGCGGGCAAGCTTTCTTTTTAACACGTTGTGTCTTGGTACATTCACGTTGAACAAGAGAAGCCCACAGTGCACATGTAAATACAACACAACCCGACGTTTCGAGCTGACTCCAGCTCATTTTCAAGGGAAAAACAAAATAAAATACACTTAAAATTGCTTAAGATGTACAAAGAGACAGCCGAATGCAGGAAAAACTGCCCAAGTCAAACCACAATTCGAACAAGTTTAAAAATTTTAAAAAGAGGAAGAGAGACCTAGCTCTTTGTGCTGAAAGCACAAGAAGATCCATTCCTCCCGATTGGCTTTCATGTAAGGCTTAGTTTTACAACATTGCTTCAGACGCGTGAAAATGTTGCAAAGACATTCATTTTTTCTATTTTTTCCCTCCTGAGTAATGGTTTTGCTACATTCACTCTAACCTATGTAACTTGCAAAAGCTATTTCGTGCAGGTTGCTCGAATACAGTGAGACGGGATGTCCTTTTCAGCTAGTTTCAGTTTGCAGGCTGATTTGAGTGTGAAACGGGTATCAATCTTTCTTGCATTACTGACAAAATTGAAATTTTTCTTCATTTCAAAGTTAGTGATTTTCACTGAAAGATACCCGTCGTCGTGAGGTCTTTGATATTTTCTCCGTTTGGGTAGAAAGTAACTCATTGAATTTCGTAAAAATGCTGATGGGGTTGGTGGTGGAGGGTGGGGCATTGCCCATACTGCCTTACCTGTTGCATCCCTATTTCTCAATCTGTATAACTAAGATCATAATATTTATTTGTTTGTTTGTGTGTGTGTCTCGCCAGATTACCGCGATTCCCACTCCTAATTCTATTGAAGTCGCAGTGGGAATCTCGTTAATTCTTTTTCGTTTGTTTGTGTGTCTGTCGAACGGAATTGTCTGTATAAGTAAAGATTCGAACTCTCTTTTCAACAACGAGGGTCAGTACTGTTTTTTTTTTCCAGTCATAATATTTTCATGCAATCGAGATCTAGGCCTGTATGGCTGTTACCCCTGGACCTAACTAAATCTAATGAAAGTTTGGGCGACTGCTAACGGGAAATCGCATGTATGTAGTGTATGCAGTGGGAATCTCGAAAATCTTTATTCTGTTGAAATTCGTAGTGGGAATCTCAATAATCTTAATTCTTTTGTTTGATTGTGTGTCTTTCATTAGAATTGTCTGTATAATTAATGATTCGAATTGTCTTTCCAGCAGAGAGGCGCAGTACTGATGACGTCATGTTTTTTTCCAGTCCCAACATTTTCATGCAAACGGGATCTAGGCCTCCATGTCTCTTAACCCTGGATCCAACTAAATCTAATGAAAGCGTGGGTGACTGTTAAAGGCACATAAATTCCTCCGTTCAGGCCACTTTACTCTGCGTCACATACGCTAAAATATAGTTCAAACGACCACAGCGCGCATTGCTCTATGACACTAGTCATACTAATTTCGGGGCCGCTGCATCGTACGACCAAGTCGCAAACGTGAGCGAAGGATTAATTATCCCTCCTCCAGGGCCGCGGCTTGCCAGCGATGTGGCGGGAGTTATATACCGCTCGAACCGAGCCGTTTAAAACAAACCTAATAACATTCACGCGCCACTACTGACATCTGCATCGTACCCTTAGACCAGCAAATGAAAGGTAAATCAGTTTATATAAAACTATTTCCGGTAATGTATCGAGTGAAGCTGTTAAAATATACTGGAGGGAGTTATGTGCCTTTAACGGGAAATTACAGTATTTTCATGCAAACGGGAAATAACAACAATTGTATAAAAAACCGGCCATATACGGGGTGCTTTCCTGGTGCTACACTAATTGACTAAGAAACGTGTTTAACTCCTGGCAATTTCAATACGTACGGTTGTGTATTTTTCATAAATCCTTCGTTGGCGTTCTTCAGCTACGTCGAGAAATGAGGCTACAGCATTATACTCGGTTTCCCTACCCCCCCCCCCCCCTCAGGAAATTGCAAACAAACTCCAACCTCGACTTGTTTTCACCCTGCAGTCCACGGTGAGGGCCAAAAAAAAAATTAAACATCAGTTTCGCATGCCTCAGACGTCTGACGAGAGCGAAGAAAAAAAAAATACTCGCTTCCCAGATTGAATACTCGGTGAAGTCTTGCCTTTAACCCCACCCCCTACTCTTCTCCATCTGTCTGTTGGAGCCCGAGGTATGTTACTCTGTTCAAGTGAATGACCCACTTGGCTTTGTGTAAATAAATATGAGCCATCTTATGTAAACACATAGTTTAGGGGGTGCAAATAAGGACGGGGGAGATGTTTGTTTTGTTTGCCTTGCCTCTAGAGGAGAGGTAAATTTGTAAACACAGACAAGCGTTTAGTTGCTTTGCACGTGTTCAGAAAGAGTTTTTATATGTGTTTATTGTGCCTTGTTACTGGGTTGTTGTACTCCTGAACTGCGCATGTCCCCATTTCTCGATGAAAAGGTAATTTGCTATACAAAATACGTGCAGAAAGAATAGTTGTGTGTACTGGAGCTGTCTCATCTTGCATGCAAGTACTCACGATGATAGCTCGCAAATGGCATGAGGGCGCGTTTATACAACGACTCGGCTTTCATCAAATTTCTGCCCCCCCCCCCCCCATCAGATCAAAATCAAACGTATAAACGGAGAAAATTTTGGTTACATAAGAAAACTAGTTAAGAAAACTACGTTAGTTTCTTTCACAGCGACCGGTAGACAAATCAATGGAGCCTAGTTGTTACTGTGAGAGTTGGGAAATTATCTTTTTTCATCTGAATTTAAAAACATCCCAAAAAAATGGTGTAGTAGAAAACAGCTAAGAACGTTCGGTGTGAGAAAGAGAATTGCAAGTGTTGTTTTTAGTTTTATTCTCTTTTTTTTTTGGGGGGGGGGGGGGGGGGTGCAAAGAAGAACTTTCGGTTCGCCCCCCTGGCCAGTAAAGTGATTCTAGCGTCGTCCCTGGCTTTCATTATCGCAGCTAGAAGCTAGAAATTATCTGAAACTCCAATATGGCGGCGGTTTTAGCTGTGCCAGCTCGCAACAACACGAGTCAATTAACTGAGATCAGAAGCGAGAATTATTTCGTCAGGAGGAATGCTTTATCTTACTGTTACGAATTATAAGACTGCAAGCATTTGCTCAGACGATGACGGATTTAGCTAATCCGGGAAGCGTTGTTACCATGGCAACGACACATTCGCCGCCATCGCGACTAAATTTCAGCTGCGAGAATGCAAAGGTGAGTCGTTGCGTAAACGCGCCGTAAAGGCTGGGAACTGGACATCTCCAATACATTCGCAAGTATTTGTATTTTGGCAGTATCAGAATTTTGGGGGGGGGGGGGCCAGTACTCTTACAACATTTTAAATACTGATTTCCCTTTACCTGCTTGAATGCCCTTTACTCCGCCTGTTGTCGGTTGTCAAATGTAAAGGTATTTATTGTCTCAGCCTTCGAACAGCTCACAGTCCACGCCTGTATCGTAGGAAAGCCTCGTACTACTTGCTTGTTGTGGGCTGGCACTACAGCAAGTGTGCATGTGATGTGGAAGGAAATGGATAACGAAGATTAACTTGGCGAAGGACCACCGTAAATCGCCTATTAACCATAGCCCTGGCAAAGCTACACCTTCCCCCCCCCCCCCCACACACACACAACAACAACAACATATTATGAAATTATCTAGCGGGCCTAGGTAATCTAGGTTATTTCGTGCAAGTAAGTGATTTCACTATTTCTGACCTTTAGATTATAATTTTTCTGCTAGAAATTAACTAAAAGCTTCCTACATAAATCTAACTAAACTAGTAAACCAAATTCTTGACCAAATGCGAATAACGGCATTTGCGTTAATCTCGGCTGTTAATGCTAGACCGAACACAGTTCACGTACATGAATGATCGCATAAACACCGAATTTGCCGCTATGGAGTTTACTTAAATACCTTCCCTGGACAAGTAATATTCGAATTACAACTTTTTTATACCCTCCCCCCCCCACCCTTAATCGAATTAATTTTAATAACCCATGGGCGTTTAATAAGGCGACGTACGGTACGGGTATACGTGGGTAGCAGTGTGAGAATTTTGATTCGGTGTTACTTTTGTTAATTTTGATTTTGCTACTTGTGTTATACCTAACCAGCTATATGTGGCAGGTTAAACATTTATATTATTATTATTATTATTATTATTATTATTTTCTTTTGCTCGTCCGAGGATGCGCCCCTGACACCTGAATACTCGTGGGATAGGGCGCAATAATATGAGACCGACCTTGCAGGGGCATCGTAATACGAGACCGACATTGCAGGGGCATCGTAATATGAGGCCGACCTTGCTGCACACCCTAAACACAAAAACAGTGATCGAGATCCATGCCGTGTGTAGCATTTATATTAACGTAATTTCATTTCTGTTTTAGGATTAGTATAGAGCAGTGACATTTGCCGCCATATTGGCACCAGTATGGGTTTTGGAGGGCATAACTACAAGGTGCACTACATAAAAATGGAGGAAAAAACAACGGAAGAGCGTATTTCTTAGGCTTGAAATAACGTTATTTTCTCCACCAACAAAAATCGGGCGTTTTAGGTCTAAGAAATCACTCTTCACAGCATCGGCTTCAGTATGACGCCCTTCTGTTTCTCTCCGCAGTCCCCCTTGCAGCTAACCCATTAAGGCTCCAGCATAGAGTTATATACAATAATACTACGTCGTGTCACTGCTGTATACTACTGAGATGGCCTAAAGGTATGGTGACCTGTGCAAATAAATCTACCTAGAGATTAACGATATGCCTTACATGATGGCGGCTAAAGAGTATTTTAGGCACACACGCGCATCGCGTTCTGAAATTAATTACTTCAGGTGCTGAGTGCCTTATAAAATTACCGAAACGAAGTTTAACGGAACGGAAAGGTGTTGAAGTTTGTTGCTCCGCGGTCTCTGGTTTGTAAATCTTTTCTCTAGTATGCGTGCTGAAGAAACTCAAATCAATTCATGCGCTCAGTCAGCGGATTATAGGACACACCTTTGCGATAAAAGTGGCTTTCTACGTCTTCCCGCACCTGAAAATTTACTGAAGGTTAAAAGAACATAGTGCTTACGGCTGTAATTAGATGTTTTGAAGTGGATTTGGTGTGTGGTTGTAAAGTAACTAGTATAATTTTTATTCCAGGAGGACAAATTTTTTTGCGTTAACATTGTTAATTTTTTGCTTTAACAAGAGTTCCCACTAACCTGGAAAACTCAGGGAATTTAAACTACATTTGAAACTCAGGGAATTTTCTGATTTTACACAAAAACCTGGAAATTTCGGGGAAAAACAAAGCGGTTTTTTAGGCCTAATCCTAACTGCATTCTAAACACATTTTGCTAAGACATTGGGATCAAATAAAATGTTTCCTTATACTTCCGTGTTTACACTGAACAGTCTATTAAATTGGGATACTCTTTCCACTGAGTGAGCGCTAAATACAAGAAAAACTGGTAGAATGTGCTGAAAATTGTCCTTCCTAAAATTTCGGCAAACACGCTGGACATTGACTTTAACTATCTCTGGGAAACCAGGAATACTCAGGGTTATTATTTCAGTATTTTGTTGGGAAACCTGTTTAATTTTACTTTCGTTTTTGTAGTTATTTTGGGTTACAAGATATAAGTAAATACAGAGCAAGCCTGTGTAAGGACGCGTTTATGCAACGAGACCTTCTCGCTTGCCGAATGCTATTTGCTAGGCAACCGTTATTTATTTACGATTAATTTCCCGTTTCTTTTAAATGAATGCGGTAATAGGCAACAAATTAAATGTATTATCTAGACACGCGCTAGTGTGTCGCGCCAAGTTAGGCAACAAAGATCACAACAAACATCATATCAATGCAATTGTCGAGGTTGTAAACCATTGTAGCACGACGCCATTGCGTCAGTGTCTTATATCTTGAAGCATAGTTGGGCACATGTCAGGTACTTGGGGAAAAATAATGCGGTACAAAAGCTTAAATTGCGTTGAAATCAAGAGCAATGACCCACCTGACAAAAATTAACTCGTGTTTGAATGCCAGCTATGCTACTTTCAATGCAAAATCTGCCCCTCATTAATGTTGAAAATGTGTTACTAACTAGCTAGTAGCTAGCTAGCTAGCTAGTCCGCTCATCCCCATGTTAAACCCATAGGGTGATTATTCATCGATTCCAAGATAACGGGAAGGCTTCCAGCTATGAAATTGGACGAATGAGTGCACTACAATACGAACTGCGTACCTTTTATGGTTTGGAGCCTGGGGGCGTAACAGGGATGGCGTGGGAGGGTGCGTAAGTACGAAAATATTGTTATAACCATTGTTAGTATTGTCGGCATCGTCTCTTATTGGACAGCCAAAGTTCGGACAATGAGAACGAGTATACTGACGTACGTGCCGAGGCACACACTAGTGTATCACAATAAATCTAAACGACGTTGCAAAGAAATTGTATTCACGTCCAATTCACGAAAGATAAACCAACTGTGAAAACAAAGCAAAATAAACAAAGCCAAAAACTGGTAAGGAGGCCACCAAGTTGAGAGTGGTTCGGCCCTTCAAAGGAGTGATATCAACACACAAAACTAACTAAATACAACAAATTACAACAAAATTAACACCAAACCAAAAACCAATAAAGAGGTGATTAAGTTGAGAATGGTTCGGCCTATAGGCAAAATGTAGTAGTAAATTGTTGAAAACTAATTTCTTGTTGACGTGGCACTTTATTATTCATCTGCACGGTAGTGGAGTTGAATCAATACACAACTGGAAAAAAAAGGAGTGATATCATATCAAAAACCAAAAATGGTAAAAGGGGCCTCCAAGTTCCGAATGATTCGGCCCTTCAAAGGAGTGATATCAACACACCAAAACATTCGCCAACTTAATCGCACCGAATAATACGTTGGATGTTAAATGAAAACTTGAACATTGCTACCGAAAGTAGCAATGTTCTAGTTTTCATTTAACCTTCGAATTATTAAGCGGTGCGATTAACTTTGCAAATGTTTTGGTGTGTTGATATCACTCTTTTGAAAGGCCGAACCATTCGGAACTTGGCGGCCCCTTTTACCTGTTTTGGTTTTTGATATGATAAATAACAACACGATAAAGAACAAACTGCACCAGTAATTTTAAACATAGGTACAACATTGTTGCCGTTTCACGCTGTTTCCAAAATTTGCTATTCTCCCTGAAAAAAAAACCAGCTTGTAGCAGTGACCAAACGGCGGCAGAATAAATAGCTACTTGCAGCGAGAATTCAAAATCCAACATGGCGTCCATTTCAGGGTTGTCGAATCGAAGACAAAACTTGTTTTCTAGGCGTCATAAATCGACGCTGTCATGTTGCACGCTTCGTACGTCGTGTCGCGAGGCACGAGGAGGAGATTTGCGTCCATGGAGATTTGCCATGGCTACTACGTATAGACAACTTGAAAGCCACATTCTTCGGTAAAGACGAGAAGCAGCCAGCAGATTTAGTATTAACCAAGTAAAAGCTAGTAAGCAAGAAAATTGTCGTAGCGTAAACCCGTTCTAATATTTCAGAGCTTGTTTGCCTTTCCATTTTCTAGTTAAGGACTTACTGATGGCAATGATGTCTCGCACGTAATAACATAATAATTACGTTTCTTCTCCCACCACCCCTCCCCCATACTGGGCATTTATTGCTATTTCTCACCATGTTCTGTACTTCTTTAGTGACTTCATGGAGCCTGATTATTTCAGCAGAATAATTGGGGCCAGTATTAAACATAATTCACTTCCAGTCATCTTCCTACGATGTCGAAAAAAGGGTATTTTAATTATGACGAAAATGGGGTGTAGTATTATTATTGCTGGAAAGGGAGCGTTGAAGGACGAAGGGTTTCCTGCAAGGGGGATGGGGAAGAAGAAGCTGGGTAAAAATGTGGGTTGAAGGAGGTGTGGGGAGTTGGGTTGGAGGGTAAAAACTTCGGGGGAAGGGGAACCAGGTGACGCAAGCCAGAAGCGGAGGTGGGGAGGGGCAAGGAGCTATAGTGAGCGTTTCTCATGGTGCTTGCGACCGTGTGAGGTAAGAAGCCAGTCTTGGCTCGCATTCCGTATTCATAGAGCCTCGGACCATTGGTTCGCAGGATCGCTTGCTTGATACGTGTTGGTCCATTCGACGAATGGGAATGGGTTGTCTCGAATAAGCATCGATCCCTTGCCGATTGTGGTCTGGTAGTTTGCTTCACTGGGGAGTTGGGGGATTGCTGAATAGCACCCCTTCTATCCAGTTCTAAAAATGTGAAGCCAGACGACGCACTTGCAGTTAACGGTAAGTGCGTCTGGCGTGGCTTCGCATGTTTGACATGTTGTATCGCACTCAACCTACCAACCTTCTATCGAGTGTCGTCAGAGATGTTCGTGACGTCCCGATGGTGACGTCCTACTCTTTCTTTTTCTTTTTCAATAGAGGAATTCTTAAGATTCGAGTTGAGTTGTTAGTGTCTAATCAGTACCTTCCTAAAGCACCGAACAGAGCGAACAGAACGCACCACTGTTACAGACAGTTTGGCTCCAAACTTGACGTCGCGCGTGCGCAGTGATGTTGCAACTACAATACAGCTCAACAAGCTCAGCAGAGTATTCGATACGTCATACCTTCACCGCGACCAGACCTGGCTAATGGATTTGACCAGGATTGGCTAATAGATGTGACCAGGCGAGAGCAATGCCAAATTGCAAACCATCTCAGGGAGGACTGGTTTGCTGGGGTGGAGGTTTGAGCATGCGCAACATAACAGTTTTGACGAAACAGATTCATTGCTGACGATGTCGATGTCGCCGCATCAACACGGATATTAGCAGGGAATGAGCCAAACTTTCACCAACAGTGGTGCGTCTGGTACACTCTGTTTGGTGGTTTAGGAAGGTACCGATTTTGTGGCTTGTGTAAACGTGAGAAATTGACAACGGCGTTAATTTTAGTGCCAATTTTTAAATCTGGGGCTTAATAAAGTGATTGGGAGAGAAGGGCTCTTCTTGATAGAAATATTTTTACTTGCTTATCCGACTTATTGCAGGATTTTTAATTTTGCAGTGACCTAAAATATTTATGAATAAGTTAGTGTAGTCGCTTTAAATACACTGCCCAAGGGTCTATTATGGTGTGGAAAACTGTGTCCTTAAGTGAAGTGAAGAAAACAGTCTGCATTCAAACCTGGACTGTGAGTACATGATACTCTAATCTGGGAATTACAAGGGATTAAACCGGAGGGAAAGCTTTAGAAGGGTTAAAAATAAGTATGGATGGAAACATATTTACGTTGCCTTTTGGACTTAAGGCAACGTAAATAGGTTTGCATCCGCATTTATTTAAATACAAAAGACTTCGCCCCGATTGGGATCCGAATCCGACACTTCCTGCATACTAGGCCAGGCAACCTGATCACTGCGCTACCGGGTCGCAGATAGGCAACAGTCACCAGCTGAGTCCAGAAGTTGTTCAATTCAACCTTTCTTAGTGGCCAGGGTCTGCCCCGGTAGCGAAGTGGATTTATAGCGCAAGGTCTGGTGTGTGTGAAGGGAGTATACGCCGTTTCGTGTCTCCTCATATCTTCAGTGTGGTACCTGAAATCCAGAGCAGTCTGGGCTGGCTACACGAGGCGCTATCTAGCAATAAGTTTGTCGTACTGTAGCTGGCACGTAGTTTGCTTCCTCCTGTGAAAGTTGGCTTCGGCTTTGGCTTTGGTGGCAGGTGTTGTTGGATATCTTCCGCACCACCGGAATTTATATTCGTCCGCCGCATCCGATCCTGGCATCCGTCTGTCCATGGAAAACGAAGGAAAGACTGCTGGACTTACCGAAACTTCAACTTAGCGTTGCGGTTCCTCTTGCAGTAAAGTGCGTGGAATGCCAAGTATACCTTGTCGACTGTTTGCTCCCCCCCCCCCTCCATTCGGAGGGGGGGAGCTCGTCTCATCTCTTTCTGAAGAAGATTTAGGGCGCGTTTGTCTCGTAGAATGAAAAGTATATATAGTTTTGTAACTATCGCAACAGCAACGCGCGTCAGACGGGTCGTTTGTCATAGAGAAACTAAATCCCGCATTAGGATTTTCGTTTCTGTTGCTCGTGTCTGCCGTGAGAATGGGTCTGTTGGGATTTAAGAGTGTATATCATCGCGGATTCTCTCTCTCGGCCCTCTAGCCTGTGTTGTGTACATCTCAGTGGTGGATATTCGTCATTTCCGGTCGTATTTCCGGCCGTTAACTAAAACGAGGTTGAGAGTGGTGCGAAATTTAAAGTTTTGAGATTGATGGGCAAGTTAGGATGCTAGCTGAGAATTACAGCTTAAAGTTTCGTGCGAGTGACTGGCAGGAATAGTGAGAACGTAATGCCATAATCGTGTAATGAATGTACTTGCTAATGCCTGACTGGATAGTGATATGTCGAGGTATTATTAATGACCTGTATATCTACACTATATGAGTCGATATGAGTGTGGTTATGTAGTGGAATTCAACTTAGTTGGGGATGGACAACATGAAATTATAAATATTTATAAAACTAGTTCGCAAATTGCTGTATTGAAAACTCTGTATTTTCTCACTTAGGCTATATAGAACAGTGACATAACGTAGTATTATTGTATTTAACTCTATGGTGCAGCCAGTAACTGGGTTAGCTGCAAGGAGCACTGGAGGGGGAAAAGAAGGTCGTCTTACTGAAGCCAATGCTATTAGACTGGATTTCTTAAGCCTATAACGCGCGGTTTTGGTTGCTGGTGAAAACAACGTTTTTATAAGCCTAAGAAATCCGCTCTCAAAGCACTGTCTTGACTAGAAATGCCGTTGTTTTTCCCTTACATTTTAATCTAGTGCACCTTGTAGTTATGCCCTCCAGATGCAATTTCGTAGCCAATATGACGTCACTTGCCGCTGCTCTATACCGTACACTGTGGGACTTTGAAGGATTTCGATTACCAGTATGCAAACTCATCACCTCGGTAAATTGCTAAAATTTCAGAGATTGCTGCAGGTCACGCCGCCACCTTCCAATCACAATTTTTCAAACCTGTGTTTCATAAGTTCCTAAAATCAAACATTTTTGAAAATTACCTCGCCATTCAGTGAGGATTGAACATGAAAGGAACATTAAACCATTCGATTTGGATGATCTTTTGTCTTGTGTTTTCATATCAACTGTACGGAGGTGTGATTCGTGACTGAATACACAGCTCAATGTGGAAGTGACAATTTTCCTGACTTTGACGTTGGAATATACTAAATTCATTGGCGCAACGTGATCTTCTAAGTGACTAAGGTAAAATGTTGCTACATCAAACAGTAAGGAGATTCTTAGCATCCCTACCCAAGCAATGAAGCAGCGGTTTAGCGTGCGTTTTTATCTTATTTTAGTTTCGGAAGTTGATATCAACCGCCCCTTTTCATACAGGTTAGCTTCCCTAATAACTTTCCGAGCTGCACGGAGAAACTTACTCGTAGTGAGAAGGGGTTGCTATTGTGCCCGTCTCATCCAGATTCGGTCGGAATTAGGAAACTTAAAAGGCGTACATAGAGGACGTTCTAAGTTATTATTTTGATCAAGGTCACGGTGGGTGTTGGATATATTATTTCTTAAATACCTTTAATTTCCCTTTCTCACCTTTATCTCTACATTTTTTACATCGTGCATATGATCATGTGGCTCCAGTGGTATAAATAAATCGTTTTTTGGGGGGGGTGGGGGTGGGGCGATTTTACGCCCTTTGGTAGAAAACATATGGCCACTTTACGTATGGCTTCGTCAAAGAAATTTTGAAGAAAATGGAAAATAAATAAATTATTTCTCTTTCTCTTTCTCTCTCGTTCTTTCTCTTTCGTCCTCCTTTCTCCCTCTCCTCCTCTCTCTCGTTCTCTTTCTCTTTCTCCTCTCTCTTTCTCCCTCTCCTCCTCCTCTCTCTTTCTCTCTCTCTCTCTCGTCCTCTCACTCTCTCGTCTTCCTCTCCTCTCTCTCTCGTCCTCTTTCTCTCTCTCGTCCTCCTCTCTCCCTCTCCTCCTCTCTCTTTCTCTCCCGTCCTCCTCTCTCCCTCTCTCTCTCACTCCTCCCTCCCCGCTCGTCACCGCGTGACTCCTTTGTTCGTTTGTAATGGTTAAGACCGATCCTGTCAATTTGTGGGAAAATAAATGGAAAATGTAAGCGAAAGAGGTTCGTTTGCTTTTAAGTCCAAGAAGATTAATTTTTAATCTAAACAGTTGCTTAAGGGAGTCCTACACACAGTCCCGTGAGCCTTATTAATCGAAAGACTGACCTCGATGTATATCTATCCCGTTGTGCAGCGGAAATACACGTGCTTAGTAGGCTACCTATATCAAACTTAATTAAACAAGTCGGTTTTCATGCATTAACTTTATTACTAAAACTGCATGCGACGAGCATATGCTTATTTTTTCATCTCGTTACTATCCCACAAACTAAACTTTAACGTTGTTTTACAACAAAAGGTAGGCCTACTTACTTTTTAGCATTCCACAAAAGCGACCAAAAAAATCACGTAATTAGGTGACAGCGCTGTTGTTTAACGACGTTTTAAAAGTTTTACAACATCTGCTGTATTCTGGTTTCCCCGGCTTTTGAACATTTTTTTTTTTTTGCTTCCTGAATATTTCGGGGTGCTTTAAGGAACAGTATTACTAGAAGAAATTGGCTCGGTTCGTCGTTTTGCAACCTCATTTGCATATCGCGTCCAGTTCCGAGCACAGAATCGTGTTCGTCGTCGTCGTCTTAGCACTCGGTGTTTCGCGCTATTGTGGAGCGTGGTTTTCCATGTGCCATGCAACTTTCTGGGTCTTAACACTAATTGAATTTGCGTCGTAAACGTCAAGATGTTTAGAAAGGGCCACCATTTGGTGGTCTTTTATAGCTGGTAGCCGTGACCTTTATTGTGCCATTGAGGGGGACGAGGTGGCCGTGCCACGTCGACCGTCCAGGTCTAAAAGGACTTTTACTTAGACTCTTAAGACTGGTACAGAGATTTCCCTCATGAATATAGAGCTTCCATGCACTGCATTAAAGTTACTGCGGTGCACATCTGGGAATTGTCCGTCTGTGCAAGACACTTGCGCAGGTTTCACTGTTGTGAATGAAAATAGTGGTTACCTGAGTGAGCTTCGTCTCCATCTCCATGAAGTCTTTCCTTTTCTTGTTCACAATTTCAGATGGGGTGGCTGATCAGCAGCGTGGGACTGGGCTGGGGCCAGAGCACCGTCGAAACTTTGCTATATAGGTCTACGACAAGTAAACAGAAGATGGATTTCCTATCAATCTCGTACGCTCTCTGATTTCGGATTTGCAAATCTGTGTGAAATGTGCAAATCTCTGTAATTCTTGCAAATCTGTACAAATCTTGAAAATCCGTAAAATCTGTGTAAATCTCTGTAATTCTTGCAAATCCGTACAAATCTTGAAAATCCATAAAATCTGTGCAAATCCACGCAAATCCTTGCAGATCTGCGGAAGTCCCTGCAAATCTGCAAATCGAATGCAATGATTTCGGATTTGCCAATCTCATCCGCTATTTCCGGGTTTGTCGGATCCCTCAAGCCTGTGGCTTAAAATTTCCTGTCAAGCCTCCTCTCACATTTCTATGGAATTAATTCACTTAACATTTTGTGGCTTTTTCGTACGAGCCCTTGTCGGTACCCATCTCATTTAGTCATATTATTGACCCCCCACCCCCTTAAAAGCACGGGCCAAACCCCCACCTGGTCGGCCCTACATTCGTTCGAGACAGTAATTTTATGACTGCATCACTATAAAATGCATCGATAGACACCATTTTTAGCTTGAATGGATGCAAACCTATATACGTTGCCTTTTGGACTTAAATGTCAGACTAACTGAGCGGAGAATCCGTATTTGCATCTGTATTTAATTAACATTTCTCGGCCCGTTTGGCTTAGCGTCCAGTTTAGCTTGAAACGTGCAGAAATGGTTCTTACTTAAGCAACGTTGAGAAGCATTTTTTTCATTCAGCCCTCGTAAGAATTGGTGTGGAGCTGGGTGGCGGAACTTGGCTCTTTCTACTCGAGTCGGCTGTGGCTTGAACAATCTATCTCGTTCCCCGTGTTAGGCTGCGTTCATGGAGAAAACCCTAAGCCTAAGCGGACGCTGAAAGCTTACGCGGTGTAGAAAAACAAGCAGTTCGCCCAGCCGCGTGTTGGCTGTTGTATCCGCGGCCCGCGAGGTCCAAATCGCGTTTATGTTTATGGCCGTATTGAGCGGAAGCTTAAAGGGAAACGCGATGCTCACTCGACAATACACGACGTTACGCGAATCAGACAATGTGGCGCAAGCCACACAATATAACAGCACGAGAAGCTTGGTGGTTGTTGTATTAGAACAAACACGTGTCAATTATTAAATTACGTGCAGGCTTTTGCATAAAGGAAAGCAGCGAAGTGGCCACTCGTAAGCGGCGGTACGTGGTCCGCCATTTTCCTATCCCAGAATGCAACTCAACAGACCTGGTTCCCGCAGCCCGCGTACGCGGCGCGCGGCTTTTTTCTAACTCTAAACAGATCGGCGGACCGCGCGCGGGACGAACGATTCGCTCGTGCCTTCCCGCGTGAGCTTTTGGCGTAAACAAACAGGCGGACGCGGATAAGCAGCAAAATTCCTTTCAAACGCCGCGCCACGCGTCCTCTCTAGGCGTTGCGCGCGGTCCATAAACAAAGCCCTTGGGTTGTTTAACATTGCTGCACGCAGAGTTGTCGCGCAGGGGTGGTGCCACCGGGTGGGGGGGGGGGGCCGGGCCCCCCCCCCCCCGGTGGGGGAGTTTTCCCCCCCCCCCCCCCTGTCGGGGAGACACCAAGATTGTCGTCGGGGAACACCCGGAAGACTGCATACAATTCGTAAAAATTTGGGGGAAAAAGTTCAAATAGAGTTTGCCGTCTTGTTTGCTAGTAGGCCTACTCAAAGATGGAGCGACTAGAGCGGTCCTACCATTTATCATTCTTCTTTGGGCCTACTGTTGCTACCGCCACAATTTAAGAGCTATCTTCGTTAATGCAGAAACGTCAACTAAATATGTACAAAGCAAAACTTGTTAAGGATTCTGGCTACGTTTTTGTGGTTTGAATTCGTGATACCCGGCAATGAACTGAGTGAAAATGATGGTGTACAAGTAAGTGGCTAAACTGAAAATTGATTTGCTGCGTTAGACCGTCATCGCCATCATTTAACAGGCATCTTAGTTATGAGACACGTTTGGGATGCCAACGCTTTACCACCAGTTATCACTAAAATGGGTAGGTGCGATTTAAAAAACCCAACGCACAACACAAAGTTTGTGAGGGTTCACACGGACCCCAAACAAACGGAACAATATAGCAGCAACAGTGGTTAGAGTCCCGCCCTCCCAACCAACAGGACGCCAACTCAAAATCAGCGTCTAACCAATATACAGGACTTGAAAAAATTCACTGTGCTCACAAATGACCGTATAACTTTGAGGGCCAACTGTGTGTTCTTGCTATGGTTATAGCAGAAACGTCAGCGACATTTGTACAGAACAAAACTTGTTAAATTTTCCTTCCGAAAAACATCCGAAATTTGCTTAACAATGTGGTGCAAACTTATCTCGGGGAGCCGAAAATAGGCCCTAAAAATAGCGTAAAATGCTTTAACTTCCGGGGCCGGACCTCGCTGGGGGAGCTTACAGCGCTCCCCTAAACCCCCTAGCTGGTTTTGCCGGGCTACTGCTACAGTACAGCGAATTTGAACAAAAAATGTTCATTTATTTTGCCCCCCCCCGGTCGGGTAATCATTGCCCCACCCCAAAAAAAAATTTGGATTTGGCTGGCGCCACTACTGCTGTCGCGAGCCTATTCGTAGCTTGTGTGATACTTTTCAAGTTTTCATACCTATTTATGACGGTAAAGCCTTCATCAGGTTTTTTCAACGTGTACCCTGAAGTTACGACAAATCGTTCCACAATAGGCCGCATGGGTTCCAACCCAGAACGAGAGCGGAAGTATCATCACATACACTCCTTCGTCGGCCCTTACGGGCTCTCCTTTATACCATTCCTGGCTGGTATAAACACTACTATGCCTTATTTCTTGTGTAAGGTTTCGCTATTGGCTTATTTACAACGTACCTTTCTGTTCAGTAGTATTTTGTATCTACCCGAAAAAAAATTTATTAGGAATTCCTGCCTGGTTGTCACTGATTGAAGTCGTGATATAAAATGTCAAGGTAAGCGAACGTCAAGGTGTAAACGGTGAATGGAACACATGAAAACTGCTTCCTACGCAATTTTCAATTTTTTTTAAATTTGCTTTCAACTTGTTGAATTATATCTGCTAAGGGTAAAGGATCCCAACAATAATATCACCGAATCAAAACAACGATACTATGGGATCATTCCAGTCAAACAAAATCCAGTTTCGTTTCGACTGCTCATGGCCATCTTTTAAGTAATATAGCAGGGCGTGAACAATGGCCGTTCCCGTTCCCACCTCCTGCCTGAAACTATTTACTGAAAATGTTTTTCTCACCCGCTAGACGGTTTCGGCAACAAATCACTTTCTCTTCGTAGTTGAGTGCCCATCACGTGCGTTGCTGCGTGGGTTTTAACGTAACCATCGTAAAGCAGAACCCAGTTTATTCTTCTATCCTAAATATAGGTCTCGCTGAAAAGCTTATACGACTTTTGAATTTTAAAGTTGTTTGCCTGTATGGTCGTAGTCCATAAATGGCAATATAGCTCGTCGTTAGTCAGCATTTACAACGGTCATTTGAATTACAATGCGACCGTCAAAAAAAAAAAAGCCTTTGCCGCCGAGTATACTTATGTTTGGGGTCGTGGCCTTTTTGGAATATAATTACGAAGCGACCGACTTTTGTTGATGCATACCAATGAGGAAAGGGACGCTGCACGTGAATTGCTTGTATTGTGATGGGGGATGCTCCAGTGCTTCCCTTCTCGAAAACGAAAATCCACGATGCCATCTTCAAATTTGGTTTTAAGAATTTGCTTCGAATTGTTGCCAAAGTATGTGTTAAGGGAGCTAATTTGTTACAAATTTATGCTTTAAATTTAAAGGGGCATGCCAGCCATGCCATGCCAGCCACACTTTTCCGGAAATTTTGTTGTGTTTCTGTGGTTTTACGGGCATCTTTTGGCCGATCCCATTCCTTGTGTTATCGTTAGAACTATAACAAGCGAGTGTTCGTGGGAAACATGCCGGTGACAAAAGGGTGCGTTTATGCAACGACTCGCGTTTGCATTGTCGCAGCTAGAATTTAATCAACGATGGTAAAGGTGTTGTTGCCATGGTAACAACTTTACCGCAATTCGCTAAATCCGAAGTCGTTTGAGTAAATCTGCTTGCAGTCTTATAATCTGCGGCAATAAGATAAAACATTCCTCCTGACGAAACAGTTTTCGCAGTGCTTCTGAAGTCACATTGACTGTTTTCGTTGCGAGCCGGCAGAGCTAAAGCTGCCATGTTGGAATTTCAGACGATTTCTAGTTTCTAGCTGCGAGAATGCAAAAGCGAGTCGTTGCCTACGCGCGCCCAAAAAACTGCGTGCTTTGTGCGAGCATAGGAGTTGATTTTGTTTGAATGGATAAGCAACTCCCAGCTCAAATGCATAGCCGAAGTGCGTAGTCTTCGATGGCAAGCGTGACTCACGAATGTACCCAGAATACAAAGCGCGTCTGCTACTTCCGCCTGACCAAGCCGCCATGAGGTATTCGCGGTTGATCCGCTCGTAGGCGGTGGAATTTTCTGTGAAATACGCCCTGTACTACATTGTTTATGATGTATCAAACGTAGGTAAGATACGTAGGGAATAAAGCAATCAAATCAAATCAAACGTAGGTAAGATAAGAGATTGTTATATTGCCAGGCGTTACGTGCCATTGTGTTTTGTAACAAAGTTTGACAGTCAAGCGAAACCTTAACGCCGATTGTTGGGGAAGTAAATATCGTATTTTTGTAACAAGAGACGGGGTGCTTATGAATGCATGATATTTGCAAGAAAACCGGTGTAGAATGAGTCATCTTCTTGTGACAACAGTAAGTTTAACCAAGTTAAAATGTCGTAGCAGCAGAAAAATTGAATAAATTACTAAATCTAATTTAGCACCGTTATACCAGTTTAGTACCGCGTTATACTAGGCGTCGGCTGCTTTCTCCGCCATGTTGAAAGATGGTTTAGAGGGATTAATAAACCTAGTGCGTTGGGTGTAAATTTCCGATCGCGTGGCCGCAAGTGCCGATTGGCGTGGCGGTAAGTCCTTTGACGCCGCGCTCTTAAACTTCCGGTTTAGTCAAGTTGCTTATCCACCAAAACACAATCAACTCCTATGGTGCGAGGCACGGCAGCTTTTAGCCCAATTATTAGCCTTGTGTATTTTTTCTAACGCCGACTCGTTGAGCGCAGTCTGCGGTGGATATAGGGCAAGAAGGAAAGTCATTTTAATATTTTCGCCGCTACTGGTGATGCAAGTGCCCAACCTGTAGAATTTGCATCCTGTGGGATATCTGACAACAGGCTAAAAGGCTAATATGTCAACAAAAACGCGATGAAATGACGTCAAAATACAAACGTTATATATTTGCTTTACGGCGAGCTTTTTCTCCTATTACTCTACTAGAGGAAGCCCGTGCTATGCACGGGGCCGGTCATGAATTAAGTCTACGGACACATTTCTCGGAACATTTTCCCGGCACTCTTCTTGACGACTTGATCGACCACTCATGCCTGCCTCCTGTTTGCATGCAGGTAGAATGGGAGAGCGCATTTAAAATGCGGGCGCGAGGAGGGGAGAAGTGATTGTTCGGCCCCGACGACTAGTCAGATTGAACCTTTATTGAGTTGATCGACCACTCATGCCTGCCTCCTGTTTCCATGCAGGTAGAGTGGGAGAGTGCATTTTCAATGCGGGAGTGAGGAGGGGAGAAGTGGTTTTCCTTTTAGCCTACCCTTTCCCTTTAGCCTTCCTTTTAGTCGGTCTCCAGGATTATTATATAGATAATCAAGTCGGACTCTAAATTCGCAACTTGATTATATAATTTTGATGTCGGTAAGTGATCCATGTTTCTCGGATGTGTAGTAGGATATGGTGCTGTGAAAGAATATGTATTGCTTGTGCGTCTACTCAACTCCTTGTCGGAATATTTCAAGCTGTAAATTAAGCTCACATAAATAAATAGCTATTCATAAGATGTCTTATAAGCGGTCGAAACCTTGAAAATGATGTAAAACCGAACTCTTTTAATACCCGTGAATAGATCGCATTGTTGCCATCTATGAATATCTCGTAAATAACATTATTAAATTCTGCAATCAAACCACAATCTTGCAAGTAAATAGCGTTGTTATCGCTTTAGATCGGTTGTGTGGTAATTTTCAGTTGTAATCGATACTATTTTCTCTTAAAAGCCGTCTTGTTTTGATTGGTAAGTTATTAATAGGTTCGGAAATTAAACTCCGGAAGGTCGAAGACTGAAACCCGTCGGACAGACAGACTTATGAATAACCTATTTAAAGAAAGACTGGTACACAGCTGATCAAAGAGCTGACATCACTGGTTGGAATTTCTGGCTAACAGCAGTTGCGGGGGAGGAAGGCCAGCCATTGACCGGAGTTAAATGAACTGACCGTCAGTTTGAAATTATGTCCCCAGTCTGACTGCCCCTCATAACTGAATAATTATGACATTGTCGCTGAATTTGTGTAATGAACCATGCCAATTTATTAAAGGTTATGCTCCTCTACTTACTGTTGGCTTCACACAACTAAAACTAAGCAAGTGCACCCGGCGTTTTTTGTCCTGGAATAGTAAGTTTATTCCAATTTTAAAATGGAACAGTAATTCACAAGAGCACAGGCTCGCGTGTGAGGTAATTAAAAATACGTCAATTCGGAAAAACACCCATTTGTACTACAATATGGAAAGACAGTAAATAAATCGTACGTTTGCTTCTTAAAAGTTCTAAAATTGCTTGCCTTCTTGATAATTTTCGGCAAAAGGTTGTACAATTTCGGCGCCAAAAAATAACTGGAATTATGCAGTTTTTCCGTGTTAACTTTCGGTTGGGTAACTTGCATTGCAACTTCGTTCCTGTGACGTAAATAGTAGACAACTGATCTGCAACATGTAGCTCGTTTTTACGATAGTCAAACAAAGTTCTATAAATATACAACGATCTTACAGGTAAGATACTAAGTTCTTTAAAAACTGGCAAGGAATGGTCTTGCCTCCCTTTAAAAACCATTAGTTTAACAATTCTTTTTTGCAAAACTTTAAGAGGCTCTAAAGCGTTTCTGTAAGTTCCACCCCAGAAAAGGATTGAATATTGCAAAACCGATTGGACCATTGCAAAATAAACCACTTTCAAAGTTTTCAGTGACACACATTTCCTTAGGTAATATAGCTTACACATAAGAGTTCTCAACTTAGTGGTAATAGTTTAAATTTGGCTTTTCCAATTTAATTTGCTGTCTATTATAACACCCAGATATTTTATTTCGTCAGCTTGGTGTAGAGATGGACATGAACACTTATTGTTTGTGTAGGAGCAGTCTACGTGTCTCACCAGAGGACTATTGAGAGTTGCATGATTTTTCAAAGAGAAACTTACGAAGTTGCATTTCGGTGTATTCATTGTTAGTAGGTTATCGTGGAATCAGTCATCAACAATGCCAACGTCCTCAACACCTTTTGTATGCACTGTTTCCTTTTCCACGGTTTCACACAGTAATGCAGTATCATCTGCGAACGCAACAATGTCACTTTGTGTCTGAAGTTCAAAAATATCGTTTATGTACAAAACAAAAAGAATTGGTCCAAGTACAGTTCCTTATGGGACCCCGAAGCGTATAACTGTAGGATCACTGACAACTTCATTAACCTGTAATGGTGGTCGAAACGCAGAAGTCGATGAATGATGTAGTAATTACGTGGATTTTTGGATTTGCGCGTGTCTGTGGTCCCATTATTCAACGGCATTGAAGATCTTTTTTTTCCCGTTGCGTTAGCATTGGCGTCTGACAGGCAAAAAAGGTGACTGCAATCGTGGTATTAGGCATAAAACAGTTTTCCTGAAAAAATTAACGCGATATTGAGTGTCTAAATCTTCGCGTCATTGCGGTCAAGTGGTAGCATGCCAGTAAACAAAAGGAAAAATAAAAACTGTCGGTCCTGCGAATTTTGTGAGGAACCTCCGGGTACCCCGAACATAGTAAGTGAGGACAGTCGAGTGGTTGCCTTCCAGCCAAGTGTACACTGGACCGAATTTCATGACTGCCCAAGGTGCGTACTTGAAAAAAAAAAAGTTATTTATCTATGCAAAATGATACTGCAATCGGTCTGGAAAAATGATATGCACAGATTTTCAATAATTCTAATAATACTAGCTAAAACTAAACTTTCATACAGTGCGATTTTTAAAAATATCACAGGAAATTTGGCTGCGAAATCAGGCAAACTGAAAGTTACTGTCTGCTTAGAAAATTCCTTGAAGTTCTGGTTTGCTATTATACCAAATGTAGAAAGTTTAAAAGAATACCCTGTCTTTGGGCAACTACTTATGATTGCATTCAAACCTATGAAGCTTCTTAACACTTCAATACATACGGACGCAAACCTATTTACGTTGCCTTTTGGACTTGAATGTCAGACTACCTGAGTGGTGAATTGAAATCACAACCTTTGCAACCAAAGGCGTAATGTAAGTCTTACCGCTGAGCCATACTGACACAGCCTTCAGTTTGGCCTTCAGTTTGGTTTCAAATGTTGTGGGTTCAATTCACCGCACAGCCAGTCTGACATACAAGTCCAAAAGGCAACGTATATAGGTTTGCATCCGTATTTATTTAAGCCAACTCGAGCCCATATGGCTTTCCGTCTTGTTTAACTTCTGAACACTATCAGACACAAACTACCTATGTGAAGTCATCTCTTGAAATACGGCCTGGACAGTGGAACCAACTAATAAAATGGGTAATTTCTTCTTTGTTGTAAACTTGCCAACTTCACAACCTGGTATGGTTGGGAATTTTTTTTCCCCAGAGTCGGAACGAAATTGGCTGCCTTTTTTTTTTCTTCGGTAGTTTTTTTTTTCTTTTCTTTTCTTTGGCTTGGTTCAATTTTTTTTCGATCTTCATTTCGCGGTGTAAGACATCAGGAGGAGTAGGGTCATCTATTTTTTTCTCCCCCGTTTTCCTACCGTCGAGACTTTCATTACCTGCCTTTTCTTGAGGCGCTGCTTGGTCTCTCTTGTTCTTGCAGTTGCTGCTGTGCATTTGGCAGGTGCCAGCAGATAAAACTGAGAACAGGAAGGAATGAAGATGGGCTAGGGTTTGCAGCTGCACTTTTTCAGTAATTGAACCTGGTGGATCTCTCTCTCTCTCTATCTCCTTCCTCCTTTCTTCAGCCAATTGATTGTTCCTTCTTTCTTTGTCTGTCTTCCACTTGTATTCGGAACGAAGGGCGTTACCAAGGTGTATCGCCGTCGGGGTAACTGTTGCTTCTCGGCTACCAATCGTTGCTTTGCTACCCTAACGCTGTCGAAGGCGTGTAGGCTACTGGTTACGGGTAGCATGGCAACCGATCCTTAGGGCTATCCACTCTACATACGCAAGTAGAGGGCATACAGCACGATACAGGTGAATCCCCAGCAGGGAGCAAGTACCCCTCCAGACAAGGCGGACGGGGGCGTAATTAGACCCAACATTTTTTTTACATCACTTCTATCTGAGGAGCATAGGTTCAAAACGCAATAACTCCACTTTTCGAAAAAAA